>MKGJ01000053.1:16856-76252 GCA_002018255.1 Bretziella fagacearum | reverse complement strand
GGGGGGGGGGGGGCAAGGGCAATGGGCGTTTTGGGGGTATAGATTACATGATTTGAACACATAATGAAACAATCTACATGTAGGAGTTTTGAATTTCATGAACTGGAATATATGTAATTAGTGATGTTGATGGTCGTGATGGCTCATTGTGATGAGAATACAATGGGCCGCCTACCTGTAGTTCAAACGATGTTGAAAGTGGGTACCAACGCCACAGCGCCACGTAGTGTTTTCCTGATTGGGCGATGAATCATCATCTTCAAAGCTTCAAGAAGAGGGAGCAAGCTTGCTTTTGGACGGAGTTTTGATGCAATCTCAATGGTATTTTGATTGTGAAATTTTGCATGAATTAGAAGAGCGGAACTAGTGATTTGAGGTTTCCAGATTTTAGTATATTTTTTTTGCATTCATCTGTTTTGAGTTCCCGACTTTGATTCTGTCAGACAAGCGTGATCTTGTCATCTGGTCAGGCAGGTCTTTACCGTACTGTACTAGGAAGACAAACCTATCCCGACTTCAAAACGATCAAGCCTCACGGGCTTGAATCCTCCTTATAAAATATTATTACTACCACATTCCAACCCATCATCATCATCATCATGTCCACACTTCCCCCATTTGCCTCCTTCCCCAGCTCCTCTATACGTTCTTCCCTTCCTCTAGGAAGATACCCCTCCATTCTATCCGCCTTTACCTCTCTAGCTGCCGCCGTCACTGCACTCTCCGACTCCGACTTTAAGCTTTACCTTTCCGAAAACGGCCCCTCACTCACCGCTTTCTTGACTACTTCATATTCCGAGATCGCTGCATCACCGCGAATCCCAGGACATGCGAGGCTCGTGGAGATTTTGCGGGGGCTATTCACTCGGGCAATTATAGAATGTCCGGGAGTCATTCAGTGGGAGATATTCGCGGCTGCAGCTGCGGTTGATAGAGCAAATGTGTGGATGATGTTGGATACGGCGAGGGGACTTCCAGGGCGGGAATTGGATGATGCAGTTGGTGCGTTACGAAGGTCACTGCTACGGATACTGGAGATGGATTCCAGGCAGAATCTCCAGAGCGCAGAGAAGATTCTGCGGAGGCTGAATCATCTATTGGCAGTGGATAAGAAGACTGGGGCGTCTTTTGCAGCTGGAGATGATTTCATGGATGCTATGAGCGTCGCGTTTCAAGCTGCTGATGATGGCCTGAAGAGGATCTTGGTGACGACAGGGTATTTATGTCTAACATCACTGCTAGACTCGGAAGAGCGATTGTTAGGCGATCGGCTTTATGCACTTACAGCCAATGGAGGCGGCGACGGGTCCTATGTCCAGGTCTTGGTGTCAACGACGCCGCTCTTGGCAAAGCTTGAGAAAGCAGGCGAAACGAATCAGCAACTACAGACTCGTGCTGCTGCTTTGAAGAAACTACAAAAGGATGGAATGTTGAAGAAACCGGAACGTCTCGTTGCGTTGGAGAGCGGACAAGAAAAGGGCAAGGGCAAGGCTCAGCTTGGTATCCCTATGGATGATGATATCAAGGCTCTAAGATTGTCGTTGATTGCCTCCGTGAAGGAATTCTTGCCTGGTCTTGGCGATGGATTTGTCTGGAGATTATCCGAGGCTTTGGGTGATCAACAGGAAGCAGTGGTTGCAGCGTTACTTGATGATGCGCTACCGGAAGGCTTAAAGAATGCCAACCGTGAGGAATTATTGTATGTCACACCCCCCTTGAAACATGGCTTGTCTACTACGTATATACTAATATCAACAGAACTGACGACTTCTTCTTCATCATCGAGGAGGCTTCTACTCAAATATCCCGAATCCCATTGCCCGCACCACCACCAGCTCCGGTTGCCAAGCTGCCCACGCGCCGCAACGTCTTTGATGACGACGAATTTGATCACCTCAGTACTACCATAGCATCTTCTCTGCGTATTAACCAGCCCAACACCACCGCCGACGATGTTCTGGAAGACAAGACTACTGCTCCATCCAAGGCCGCAATTATGTCGGCACTCATGGCCTTCGATGCTGACGACGATGAGAGAGACGATACATACGATGCCGATGATGTTGGTGCTGCAGTGGATTCAGAAGACAGCTTCTTCGAGACTGATCAAGATGAGATTCTGTGGAAGATTTACCAGCAGGCTCCCGTGGCCTTTGAACGCAGCAAAGAGGGACGCCACGCCACTCACAGACAGAAGCTCAAGGATGAAACCGGTATGACGGATGAAGCCATTGAGGGCTGGGGTGTCATGCTGGGCCGGTCACCCCTGATGAAAAGACGCTTGGAGCGCAAGTTTGGACAGTTTGACGGCGAACAAGCCGCCATCACATCAACCAAGTGGTCGCAAAAGAATGGAGATGAGGAAGGCGAGGATCATTCTGGTGACAAACGGCGTGGTGGACGGCCTCGTAGTGGTGGTGGCAGAGGAGGTAGAGGAGGTGGCGCAGGTCGAGGTGGAAGCTCGGCTGTTGCAGGACCAACTGGTGATAAAAATACGGAGCGGGCCCGGAAACACAAGGAGGCGAATAAGAGCAAGTCAGCGAATCATGATCGCAAAACGGGACACTCGAAGAAGATGGCAAGGGGAGGATTTGGAGAGTAGAGAGTTACTTGTCATGACATACAACGCTTGTACTACAGACGTCATCTTCTTGGGGGTGAGATTGGCCGGGAAATTCAAGAAAGGAACAATATCACGGGACAAGAACGTAAAAGGTAGTTACTCTGAATGCGATAGAATCCCCAAAGGCAAAAAAGGTCACGTGAGATACAAGAGGAATAGAAACCAAAACGCACTAAGTTTGTTGATGATCTTTGTCTCTCTTCTAATCTGGCCTTTCAAAATTCGCCACTACACATTGTTGTTGTTGCCTCCTTTTTATTCATCACAATTAATTTCTCGCAATCATCACATTGATTTCGGATTACACATCTCTCGTTCGGACATCTCTTTCGGACATATATTTCTCCCGCAAAACATGACTTCGTCACAAGCAAAGATCACGACACCGTCCGCTTGTGCCGAAAACGTGAGTGACATGAAACCCTTCCCCAGAACAGTATCTAATTGCTAACCTCAAATATTAAGCTCGGCATGACGACCGTGAAATTTCCAGAGTCTATTGAAGAACTCCTCGAACTCACTGCATGGCCCGATCTTCCATTTGCTATTCCTGTCCCAAATATTTCCGACCTTCAATATGCCTGCGAACACTACTGGAGCAATGTAGCACTTGTCATTCGGCAAAAGAACTCCCCGATCCCAGTTAATGTTCGGACTGCATACGCCCGTTTGTTACCCGATATTCTCAAATTTCCCTCTAGATGTAAAGGTTCAATTGTGTCTGAACCTTCCATATGCCGCCATCAGATTTTCGCGGCCCCCTGTTGAACTCACTCCCGCAATCAGACAGCTTATCAAGCCTAAGCGTTCGATCATCTACGATAATGTTGTTACAGCTTTCAACAGTCGCCAGAGAGCCTTTCTCAAGCGGGGTTTTGTCAGTGATGCCCTGCTCAACCACATTGAAATTCAGCTTGCCAAATGGAACAAAAACCTCAACGATTATTTGTCTCCATATTGCTCTGTGGTGGTCCATCCGGTATTGGAAAATCCTTTGCCATCAAGGAGCTTGCTAAGCATCCAAAGTGTATTGTCACATATATGTCATTTGGACAGCCTGGTAGTCGAGGATACCCATCAAGGTCTGAAGTGGCAACTTCTTATCAAAATCATTTCCTTCAGTCCCGGCAAGATATTGAATCAGTCTGGCACAACGGTCTTCGAATTCAGTTATTACTTGCTCAAAGATTTCTGACAGTCCATCGATATTCCAATCAACAACTGTGGGACGTCCAGGTATATTCACAGTTCCAGAGATTTCAAGTGGCCTTGAAAGCACTCATTGACAGATGGATACTGGACAATCTTGTTTGGAGTAAGATTGAAGTTGAAAAGCCAGATGACCCCAAGACTCGCACAGTCATTGAGAGAAGACAGAAGTTGGAAACTGAATGTGATGAGATGATCAATCTGCATTGCTCCGGTTTGGTCCCTGACGGTAACTTTGGTAATCTTGATGAAAGCTTATACATCATTGTCATAGACGAAGCCCGAAACCTCCTTCTCCCAGACGACTCTCCATTTCGTGCTTTTAGGTCTGCATTGAGTGAAATATCTAACTCTGAGCCATCTGTGTTCGGGTTGTTACTAGACACGTCGTCCCGTGTGGCGAACTTTTCACCACCGGCGGTCTATGATCCAAGCCAAAAGACGATACATGATGACCAGCCTGGTCGAAAGCTCCTTCCACCTTTTCTAGAGTTTTACACACTTGGCCTTTTTTCCCCGAAGAATATCGACATCAACTCTCCCGCTATCGACCGCCAAAATCTATTCATTCATGGAAGACCATTATGGGGTCAACTACTAGAGGCAGGTGTGGATATCAAACATGTCATACAACTGGCTGCTGAGAAGCTCAGCCCGAGTAGCGTTGACACTGCTTGGAACGCTGTGGAAGGGGTTAAGTACCTTGCCCTCCTAGGAATTACTGTTTCATTGGATGTCTACCACCAAGTTTCAGCTGAAAAGCTGGTATCTAATTGGATGCACTTCATGGCTGGTATATCACCTGAGAGGGAAAAGATTATTATTGGCCAACCCATTGAACCCATTCTGTCATCAGTGGCATTGTCAACTCTTATCTCTGCAGGCCTGATGTCCCATGCACTTTATGACTGCCAGAGTAATTGGGCTAGTGGATTTGTTGATGTGGGTGATGTGGGCGAGTTTGTGGCAAGTCTCTGCCTTGTCATGACAATGGCCCCATTGTTGGGTAATATTCTGGCTCCTCAAAAAGTGCCTGTCAAGACTTTTATTGCAAGCTACTTTGGTGCTGATATTTTTGAAGAGATATGCTTCTCTACAACTCCATCTAAGGAGCTGATTGAAACGGGATTTGTCTTTTTCAACCGTATTCTCCGCTTCTCTTCACCACATGGACAACCATCTACAGATGACTTCCTCTTTATGTACTCCAGATGCTGTGCTTGTCTTCTGCCTGATTTGACTCTGGGAGCTGACATATTAATACCAGTGTGGATACCAGCCAATCAATCCACAGGCCACTCAGCTCGTATGGGCTGCATTCTTGTGCAAGTGAAAAACCGAACCTATGATTCTCTTACGCCAGGAACAAAGGTAGAAAGTTGGGATCTGATGGAAAAAAGCCATCAAGAAGCTCAAACTTGATGTTGACAAGACTCCCGTACTTGGTATCATGCTGTGCCTGCGTGCGTTCAAGAATGGCAAGTCTAGCAACACTGTGATTGAACCTACACGACGTGAGCCGCTGAAGCTCTCCATGGTACTGAGTGTTGGAATGGATAAGGAAACGAATCCCGCGCTGGATCGTGACCCGTTTACGCCGGAGATTGTTCAGATTTTGCAAGATCTTCTTGTGTCACATATCAACTCGGCTATCATCGGGAACAATTTTGGCAAGTTTGTGGCCACTACTACAAATATCGATGATACAGTGGTATGAAGAATCAGTTCAAAGGGTGTTTTGACACGCAATACCTATGTTGGATATGAGTGGGATAAAACTAGCCTCGAAGGAATCATGTTTTCCATAAATGACACTTGGCATAAGAAATGAAATCCATTATTGATTAGTTTGTAATTGTATTGAGGTCTTGATAGCCTGTTAGCTCGTGCCTATATCACTATGCTTTCCCTTGATAAGTCTCTGTTTACAGATCACAATGACTGATTTTCCTGAAAGTCAAACCCTAAATCTTTTAACCCTGGCGATAATGACTTGCCACTCTTCAAGCGTCACTCTTGCACTTTATCTACTCTTAGCTAGTTATAGGGCTACGTGACTAACTACCACAATCTCAAAACACAGTACCCACTTGCACCCACAAATATGAGTCGACTGCTTCCAGTTTCATCCAATCATAGCCCTCTCCTAGGTTGCAGACTTCCAAGTTAGGAAGTAACCACCAAGGCGCTACGTGGTATTTCAAACAGAAATTCCCACAAACAAAATTCATGGCAATTGCCAAAGAAATATCGAGGTAAAATCCGGGGGGGGGGTTTCTCACACTTGTTTTCCCTTGTTTTCCCTTGTTTTCCTACAAAGTTTTCTTCAACGTTTGACCGTCTTCACGCTCACAATATCCAGCAACCTGGCATTCAAGATTTCCCCATCGACGACTATATCTTTCAATCAGCCCTTTGCTTACACTGACGTGACATTTGTCCCTACTTCTTCTTTTTTGTTTCAGAATGTTCTTCCCTCTGAGCATTATCTCTCTGGCCCAAATGTCGGGGCTCATTGAACATCTAGACGCAGAAGCGACGAGCCAGATTCCACCAGAGACGGCCGAGCTCCTTGAGAAGTAAGTATAATTATATATGGTGCCCAGTCACCTTGGTGTATCTTGCATTTGGCGTCTAACAGATATATTTTCTCCCAATAGCACATTTCTGGCTGGGAATCACTGCGACATGATTATTGCCACAAATGAAGGAACCGAGCACCGGTGTCATGCCATGCTTTTCTGTCATGCATCGCCGTCATTTTTTGACTTCTTTACGTCGTGTGAAAAGCGTAAAGTGTCATTGGAGGCATCTTTTGCCGGAATTCAACGCAAGGTTAAGATGGAGGCCTCAGATCTCACCGTAAGACTTCTCCTACAGTGGATATACACTCGGTCTCTTTGTGGGCGGATAACCGGAAGTAAGCATTGTCTCGCCACCATTGTATATTTTTATTTTTTTTATTTTATTTTTTATTTTTTTTGCTATCGTGACTAATGAGATCCTCATTAACCTATCCGATTTTGAACAGTTGTCAAAACTTTGGGCGAGTTGACTTTGCCAATTACTACCCTGGTTACACTTCTAGTCATAGCGAAGCGCTACCGTGTCCGTTCCCTTCATCTGTACATTCATGCGATCACACTGCCAAAGATTGAGGCTCGCCGCGACATCAGTGACTTTGCTGATGGCCTAATTCTCCTCCGCCGCGGCCCCTACGAAGACGCCACGCTTGAAGAAGCCTACGCTGTTGCTGTCGCCAAAGACTATGCTGAGCTCAGTGCCATCCCCGACATTTAGAAAATGATCCGGAACGGCGGGAGCTGGGGGCTGCGTTTGTGCTCAGAACTGGAGAGGCTTGCGAGTCGGCACGCTACCGAGGCGCGGGTCTTGGAGAAAAGGATTCGGGAGATTGAGGCCATGGCCGCGGGAGAGGAGACACCGCGGAAGAGAAAACGAGTAGGCTTAAAGGAGGGACCTGCTACTCAAGAGAAGGCTGGGATTCTTCGTCGGATCTTTTCACCCACTGGCCGCAGACGATGGGAGTGAGATGAATCACGGTTGTATTTGACGTTGGGTTGTTTTTGGTATGTTTTCATCGCATCATTGCTGTATTATGTTTTGCATGCCAAATATAACGTCTTGCCTCTGGTGACGGTAGCCTGAAGAAAGGACGACGATAAAGTCTAGTTTCCCGGCATCACCCCCCCCTCCCCCCCCACGTCTTATTCTCAAGTCATTATGAAGTAACTCGTCTCTTATTCCCGTAGTTTGATGCCATGTTTACTTCAGACTAACCCTATCAATAAATCGAGTGTTTGGAAAAGTGGAATTGATGTGAGTCTACAGCACCAAAATTTGTCCTTTGAAAACAAGACTTCAGATGAATGGTTGCCATAGGCAGTGAACATGCTGTGCGGTGGGACCCCACGTAATAAGCATAAAAGTTTCTTCTCATGTTGTGTTTACTATCGGTCTCTTTCTTTCTTCCTTTTCTTCTCTTCTCTCCTTTCTTACTTGTCAAGTTCCCGTAACTCTGGTCACTCATGTCTCTTCACTTGCTTTTCTCTTTCTATCTATCACACTATTAACTGCTTACACACACTCCAGTCTCTTTAGCTTTACTATTGTTCCTCAATCAGTCAGAAACCATGGCTCCTAACAAGTTTGACGACAACGTTTTCCTCCGGAGCTGCCACAGCGCCTCCGCTTCCGCTTCCGCTACCCTTCCATCAACCAGGACCTCCCTATACCGGCGCCTGTATCCCCATCGGCTTTCGCGCCTTCAAGCTGCCCCTGAGTCTGTAGCTTCTCCAGTAACCACGGGAACTTCGACCGCCTCTGCCCCAGGAGCCTTTATCCTCACTGCCCTCGAGGAATATCATTTCTCCCCTCTCCAGGTGCACCCAGTAGCTGCGCGGCTGTTCAACTTTGGGACTTTTAACAGCCATGAAAACTGGGAAGAGGGGCACCGTCCCAAGCGCAGAAGATTGAATTCATGGGGGCGCAATGCCTCGTCTTCTGTGGAGGCTCTAGTTGCCGTGCCCCCGATCGCTCCTGTCCCGACTGTTGCATCTTTTCTGCGACAGTCCTCTTCCCAGCCAGCTCAGGGGCCTGCCGTCATCTCCGGTGAACAAAGCTTCAACTGCTTGGACTTTTCCAACAGTGAGGCTGTCCAGAAACAGACTAGAATCTCTACAAAAGGGTACCCACCCTCCCTCTTTTATCAGGACGAACGGTTGGTGACGGAGATGCACGAGACCCCGCCAAAGGTAGTTGGCCCAGTTGAGGAAACCGATGTCGAGGAGGCAGATATCGAGAACTCAAACTTGAAGGACCCATCTTTGGATGATGACGAGTGTGAGCCAGAGCAGTCATCAGGAAAGTTGGATGATGACTACTCTCGTGGGCGGGAGGTCAACGCGGTAGGGAAGGGCACCGCAAAGAGCCGTGAAAATGGGAAGGGGGAGAGAGCAGCCCAAGGGAAGCCTTGTGAGGTAGGCCTTCCGCTCTCCCAATTCCCACAGCACCAAGACCAAGAGGAGTCGCAGCAGCAAGCTCTCGCTGACCCGTTGCCCCTGAGCCACTTTGAACAGTGAGATAAAAGACTAGTCTCTTCCCGTTTGGTAAGACAAAACTTGCTAACCTTGCTAACCTTCCCTAGCCTTTATTTCTCTGGAAGATGTGCAGATGTTCGCGTGGCCAGCGAGTCCGGAATAGAGTATAGGGTTCACAGAAACAAACTCTCCGGACTCAGTGACTGCATGTCCAAGGCGTTGCCCTGGGACATGAACGCCCGTCCTTTGAGCCTACAAGTCAGCGATGAAGCGCTGAATTAATTTTTGCAGTGGGGTTATACCGCGTCGTTATTTGGACACATCAGTGGTGGTAAGATACAAAATCCTAGACATTTTTCCTTCCCTTTATCTATCCAAATCTACTAACACTGCTTTTTTTTTTTTTTTTTCTTCTTCTCTACACAGTCCACTCGAAAAATAACGACGAAATCTCTTTCAAGGTCTTGCTCCAGGTCGACATGCTTGCGCGCAGGTATCGCGCCGTCCGCCTGGAGCTGCACCTTCACAACATCATGAGGAACCGCCTTCGTCTCCACGGTCCAACTCACGACATTATTGCTGGGATTCACTTCTGGCTCTCCAAGCCCGAATCCTTGCGCGTGCGTCCTCGCGTATACACCAAACTCCTAGCCCATTTTGTGTCGCGCCACTCAAAAGCTTTCTACCAACATCAATTTGGTCGTGAGATTTTAGAGATGGGCGGGAACTGGGCCAGAGAGCTCTGCAGCGCTCGTTCAGCCCAGAAGCAGTTGCGGTTACGTCGTGGGTGGTAAGACGTCCAGTTGGCGACAGACTCTGAGAATTGTTGTTGTTGTTGATGAAACTTGATGTTTGACAGAGTGTCTTTTGGTATTGTGCTAGAGTTCATCTGGTGGGGCAAGCAGTTTGGGTGCTTTTGGGTCAGGAGTTTGGTTTCTGAATCTTGTAGTGGTATAAGATCCCTTGGGTACTATTTGTGATCAAAGAAGGAATAGTTTTTCATATCAATTCATGTCTAGAATGTAATGTCCTCAGAGTTTCAATACATTTTACTTCCATAATGTTTATGTTTATTCATGTCGCACCTAACAAGGGAGCCTGTCATCTCAATGTAACTAAACTTGGCCGTCCAGTGCGCTATAACCCTAGATGCAACCCTTATGTAAGTATTGCTAAAGATTCTAAATTGTGAGGGGGGGGGGCCTTTCCCAAAACTGGTTGCTTGCCTGCCATTTTTGGCAATTTTACATAATACTTGGGATGAAAAACTCATCGCGAAAAATGTAATGTTTACACTTCATCAACGCGTCCCTACCGTTTATAGCCACAAAGCCGCTGTAGTTTCCCCATAGTTGTAATTTATCGGTCACCTGATGCCCTTTGTAGTTTTTCCACCTTTTTATTCTTTACATCTTCCTCAGCCCAGCAAAGCTGACTCCACGACCCCAGAATCTTTAAAAAAATTTCCATCTTAACACAGACCGATCCTGAACTGTTTTCCGACCCCCCACCCTTTCGTCAACGTTGGCAAAGGTGCGTGATTAATATCATTTGATCAATTTGTTTTGGGATTGATGATATGCACGTCGCCATCCTCCATCAGCAAACGAAGAAGTGACCAAGTGACGACGGGTCCTCGACTGTATTCCGAACTTTTCAACCATCCGAAGAATCGGTCAACGTCGTCGACATTATGGCTGTCGAGGTCGGAGCGATACAAAAGGACGACATTCCAGTGGCAAATCTTGAGTTTGGAGAGGACATAAGAGTGGCAATTCCCAATGCCGACATGGATCACAAGATGTCCCGACTTTCTGATGAAGGCCATGTGCCGACTGAAAGGTAAAATACATGGCCATTAGTCATTATATGTGCATCAGAAGGGCAAGACTAATCAGTTGTTACATGGCTATACAGATGTGTGGTTTTTGGTCACTGTACTGATGCTATCGTCTTGGTGAGAGACGGGTCCTTCTCCATCCGTGTCAACCGGCCAGTCTTGGCAAAAGCCTCACCGATCCTTCAAAACATTGTCAAGACCTCCAAGAATAGGCGGACTCCCATCTTTGTCACGGCGAGAAAGGATGAGGCTGTTAAGGGTGTCATCCAGTGGATCTACACTGGAGACATCAAAGGTGAAATCCAGCGTGAGTATTACTGCATATCCCATCCATGATAACCTACCAAAGGCCACGAACTAACTAACTTGACATTTTCCAGCTCGAGATATGGATAACGGCACTTTTATAGATATCATTGTTATCAGCGAGCAGTGGGGTCTTGGGGAGCTCCGCGATCTCTGCCTGACTATCATAAGGGAGAAACAGACTGACGACCAGTTCCGACAAAGTTTGCACTTTGTCCTCAAGCCAAACCCGGCTTCCAATGTCCCGCAGCTCCGGCTTCTCTATGCCGAGTATCTTGCCAACAACGCCTTCAATCTGCAACATCACATTGCCTTGGGCTACCTGGCCTCTCGGGACCGCGAGATGCTTCAAATTGTTGCGGATGAGCTGCACAAGCGACAGATGTCTCTTGATGATGATATCGAAACCAAGAAACGAATTCTCTTCCTTGAAGACCAATTACAGACGATGCTGTTACCAAATGCAGACTCATATGAAGTGCTGTCGGAGAAGAGGCCCTGGACTCCGGACGACATGGAGATTCCTAATGCGTTGCCAGATTCTGATCTAGATTAGAGTCCTGTATTGCCACACTACGGATGATTTCAGTCCTGGATCTTGGTAGTGTGGGATAGATCTAAAAAAGATGCTGTATGGAAGCTGATGAGTGATGAGTAGACTGTGTTGTTGTATATTATTATGAGCATACAATAGTTAATATGTTGACAATAAGGACTTGGTTAACTGTGACTCTGTATATTCAGTATCATGTAACAGTTGCACCATTTGCATCATGCTTTTTTTTTTATATATATATATTCATCCAAACTTGTATTTTTTCCCTTTGTATTTTAGGAAACAGTGTGTCCACATGCAGATGCAAACTCTTCAGAGTATGAAGCAAATATTTCATCTGGAGCGGGCCATAACAGTCTCAACCTACAACTTGCCGATTACATACATGTACAATCCTAGAACTCAGTACTCAAAAAATATCAACTCTCTTTGCAGCGCAATACTTCAAAACTCCAACACAAACATCATTCAATATGCCTCGGTCCTCTGAAACGGATATAGACGACAACCCCAAATCCAAACTAAGCCAATCCATCACCCTCCGTCGAGGTCGCCGCCGCCGTGATCGCACCCCACCAGTCCCAGACTCCCCCGATCTCCAACTCCTTCTCCGCGATGGCAAAACAATGGTCATCAACGAGCGCTTCCTCATGGACGCCTCGCCCCTTTTGCGGCTCGAGATCTTTCGACACCAAAAGAGGAACAAGGCGCGGCAGCGGATGGTCCCGTTGGAGTTTGGGGATTTGGCGGTGCGGTTGGTGATGAAGCATCTCTTGGATCGCGATTGGTATTCGCCGGAGATCGATCGAAGTAAGTAATCGCCTCACAAAAAAACTATATAAGAGGTCCGAGACTAATGAGGATTTCCCTTTTCTTGATAGACGATTCACTGTATGGCAGTCCTCTCCCCGAAGCTCTTCGTTTCTGCTCCCGCTTTGGCATTTGTGCTCTCCAGCATCACATTTCCGATTCCTTAAAAGTCTGGTCTTACAAGCTGAGCCCTGGATTTGTCGAGGCTATCTTCCAAGTTTCCTCTGGGCAAAACTACGACCCATATCTCCGTCGGTACCTGGGACAGCTATGTGCCCGCTCGTGGTCCGAAGTTTGCACGCACAAGAATCTCCGTGCCGCTATTCACGCCGATGGGCACTTGCTGTGGGAGGTGATTTCCAAGATGTTGATTTCTTTGGCAAAGAAGAATATGCGTCTTGCCCAGTTGGACAGGATTTACAAGTGGAATACGCGCATCCGGAGAATGGACCAGGACAACCGCCTGATTTGACAGGTTAGAAATGGGCAGGGATGGGGAGATGGATGATCTAAACATTCGTCAGACGATAAACATGTATGATCACTTGGGGGTCAACATTATTTTCCAACGACAAGCTTATGATTTGAGCTGGGATACGATGAATAAATGTCCAGGATGCAGGAATATCACAAGGGTTATAAAGATACTAGGGTTTAAATGGCCAGATAACTATCGTGATTTGGTTAAAATACAACCCATAGTATGTTGGTACACAAGTACAGCTTGACTTATGGTTGACCATTCTGGCGAACAATATAATATTCTGACATTTCATAGTTACATATCTTGTCTAGTAGATCTGAAACAGTCCGTCATTTATCTCTTGTTACCCAGACTTCAGCCATGTCAGCCAATATACCACCCTTTGGCCAAGCCGTCCTCCAGCTTCTTGGTGTCGGAGTTCTCACCCGCGCCGGCTATCTCCTAAACCGGTTTCTTCGCCTCCACCTCTTCCACTCTTCCAACCCGTTATCATCATATAAACGATCCGCCGCCGCCCCTGCTTGGGCCCTCTGTCACCGGTGCATCCGCAGGCATAGGTCTCGGGATAGCCCTTGCTCTGGCTCGCGCTGGTTTTGGAGTCTTCATTTTGAGTCAAGTTTCTATGGAATTGGAGGTTGCCAAACAGTACATCTTGTCGCAGGTGCCTGATGCCCAAGTTGAGACGATTCTGATGGATGCTTGCTATCTTGGCGACGGATGAGGATATTGAGAATGTTGTCAAGGATTTGGAGAGCTGCGATGTGGCGATTTCGGTTCTGGTGAATAATGTCGGTGGGTCTCCGATTGTTGGATTGCCCTTTCGGCCATTTTCGACTTACACATTCAACGACATTGAGAGAACGGTATCGATGAATGCACTGTTTATGACCAAACTCACCAACGTCATGATTCCGCTTCTGTGCCGGCGTCGTGGTGTGTCCGAGCGTTCATTGGTCTTATCGTTGACGTCGGCAGCGCACGTGAGGTTACCCTATCTGACCATGTATTCCGCAACCAAGGCGTACAACCTGGCTATCTCGAATGCATTTGGCCGGGAATTTGCCCTTCATGATGAAACCAAGCATATCGATGCTCTGGCTGTTATGCCTGGCGATGTCATCTCGCAAGGAAACTCGGCTGGCGTGTCCAAGGGTTCCCCAGCCTGTGAAATATATGGCCAATGGATTGTTGGGACGGTGGATGAGGCTATTAGACAAGGTCGTCGGGTGGTTTCGCCTTACTGGAAACATGCTCTGGATTTGGCAGCTTTGGAGTGGATTCCCGACAGTATCCTGACTCCAGAGTTGAGCAAATGGGCAATTATCAAGAAGGACGCATTTAATGAGCGTTTTGAACGAGAGGGATACTAATGCGATCTGAGCTGTCGTAGCGAGAGTCGGGAGAAAAAACGCCTATCAAGTTATACATGATGATTATCGTGACTTCCCCTCTTTGCATTGTCTCAATACTTGTGGCTTTTTGAACCATATCAAGACGGCTTTGCCCGAATATCTCTAGTTCATGTAGTTTCCAATAAGAATACTACTGTATGTACATGAGCTGGATTTCATTGGCTATGCGGGTTGGATCGGGTGCAGCTTTTCCATGATCCGGCAGTATTCCTTCCGTTTCGTGCAGTATGGTTACATTGGTTGATTAGCGCCCCGAAACTAACCGATAAGCCGCCCCAACAGCAAAGACAGCCAATGATTGAGGGGTAAAATGCAGTTTCCTTCTGAGAACAAGCAAGGTCTTGAAAAATAATAATAATACAAATACAGAAATCACGATATACAAAAATGTCCCAACAAAGTGGTAATTAATTGACCATGATCAATTCAAAATCAACAAATCAAATCAATTGCAGGCGTTGTGACTTTTCTGATTTTCGTGAATGGTGGTACCATGGGCGACTAAGTCCGGGATTGAAAGTCGGGCCTTTTTTCTCCAACTCGGGATAACCTCAACCCGTACAGGTTGGTACCCATTATAGCCGATTCTTTGGTTGAAAAGTGAAGGTTGAACAGAGACCCGATATCGAGATGCAATTTAGCCAAAATATATGGAGCTTACGGTGGAAGGCAATCCTAATATGGAAGTTACTCATACCCGGGTATAAATATAAAGTCCGTCGTAGTTCCACGATAATCCATCTATTTTCAACTTGTCCTTCTTTTCCAATCAAACCATCAACCTTGAAAGCTCTCTTTGGCTACATCAAACCAACAACGTGAAACCACAAATTCAATAACCTTTACAGTAAAAACTTTGCTTGAACCCTTATTACTAGATTTATTACCGAAGAACTACTAACTGTTTTATGTCCTTGACTGTCGCAGAGAAACGTACGCATCACGATGCTATTAAAGCTCCCTTACTTCCCCATGGCTGTATATTCATGAGGTCCACCATAATACTACACCATGAAGAATTCCCCTATGAGGACCATGTCATCAGGCTTGCCTGTAGCAGTATCATGAGGTACAGTATGATAAGCCATACGCATGGGCCGGTGCTTTCTATGAGCTGGTACCTCTCCTTTGGGTGTTGTGTGTTTTCTCTTGCCTGTGTCATCGACTTCCAGACAACTTGGAGACCTTTTTGAACTTTTTCACCAGCTTCTTTAACACCTAAAGCGAAGTATCGGCGACCTAGATTGCTGAGAATATACGGCTGAAATACTTGATCTGGATAATACTAGCGAAAAGGATCATGCGGCTTCATCATCTTCCCTTGCACAATTGTACCTACAAAATATGCTAACCTTTTTTTCCCCTCAGTCTACTCTCCAAAGTACTACCATGGCTCCCTCTGCTGTCTCCCCCGAACTCCGCTCCGTCGAACCCGTCATCGCCAAGAAATTGGCCCTCAACGGTCACAACCCAACTGTCACCCCTCTATCCGAGGAGCTGACCGCCATGCACGGCGCCTGGTCCTCCTTCACGTTTGCCCCGATCCGTGAATCCCAGGTTTCTCGCGCCATGACCCGTCGCTACTTTGCCGACCTCGATGCTCACGCTGAGAGCGACATCGTCATCATCGGCGCCGGCTCTTGCGGTCTGTCTGCTGCGTATGTTTTGGCAAAGTCACGCCCTGACCTGCGCATTGCCATCATGGAGGCCGGCGTTGCTCCCGGTGGTGGTGCCTGGCTTGGTGGTCAGCTGTTCTCGGCCATGGTTATGCGTAAGCCTGCCGATGTCTTCCTTCGTGAGGTTGGCGTTCCCTATGAGGATGAAGGTGACTTCGTTGTCGTTAAGCATGCGGCCCTGTTCACAAGCACTGTACTGAGCAAGGTGCTCCAGTGCCCCAACGTTAAGCTGTTCAATGCTACTGCTGTGGAGGATCTGATTACTCGCCCTGGCGAGGACGGGGAGGGTGTCAGAGTGGCTGGTGTTGTCACCAACTGGACCCTAGTTTCTCTGCACCACGATGATCAGTCCTGCATGGATCCCAACACTATCAATGCCCCTGTCATCATCTCGACTACCGGACACGATGGTGAGTAATATATACATGACATAGACACACCCCATGTCAACTTGGCGCTATCTAGGATCTGATGCTAACTTGTATATAAAGGTCCCATGGGCGCTTTTTGTGTCAAGCGCCTTGTCTCTATGCAGTGCATTGAGAAGCTCGGCGGTATGCGTGGCCTTGATATGTCACTTGCCGAAGATGCTATTGTCAAGAACACTCGCGAGATTGTTCCCGGTCTGATTGTTGGTGGCATGGAACTCTCCGAGGTTGACGGTGCCAACCGCATGGGACCCACCTTTGGTGCCATGGCCCTTAGTGGTGTCAAGGCCGCTGAAGAGGCCATGCGTGTCTTTGATCTCCGCAAGAAGCAGAACGATGTTGGTCTGCGTGTCTAAGATTTGTTGGGAGTAATCCTTGTACAAAGCCATGTTTAATATTATTTTGTCTCTATATTTGATGAAATATTACCACCTAAGCTTTCTCCTAAATGTTGTATGGTTTCTTGTCAAAGCAGTTTTTTCGCAACATGTTATGGTCACGTGATCAACCATTGAAATTCAATAATAGCAATATAATAAACCCAACGATTTATTATTGGAGTTCTACTACTTAAAGCACAGTATGCTAATTACAGCTTCCACATATCTTATCCTTTGATGCCTGATAGCAAGGGCTTGGGCAAGGTCACAGACCAGTAGTCTATTTGAACGACATACCTAGTACGGGATAGCACCCAGATTGATCGTCAAGATACAGATTAGGGCTTATAGATAAGTACTAGAAGGGCCTCTAGCCTGACGATCACTCACTGTGCTTACAAAAAAGAAAAAGAAGTCTCCAGAACAAATTCAAAGTTCCCTCTGACAAACTAGCGATATCGTTCAATACAAGCAATGTGTATGGTAGCTTTTGATCTCACCAAGGGCACCCGGTCGTTGGAGCCGACACAGTACATGAAGTAAGTGATGCCTTTCTGTTTCTTATTTGTCGTTTGTATGTGATTCCTAACTGAAATATAGCATTCTATTGGATCCATGCCACAGTGACGGTTTCGTTGAGGCCGATGATGGTGCTGTATTCCCAATCCAGAAAAACATCCTGTCGGCCCAGTCTGGATTCTTTGCCAGAGCTTATATGACACAGTGGCTAGTATGTTCTTGGCACATTATTGATTCCATTCCGATATATAGCTAACATGAATCAAAACTACAGCGTGATAAACCGATAAAGATTCCTTGTAACTCGGAAACCCTCTTTGGGTTACTGGTTTTCCTTTATGGTGGCCATTTGAGACCTCTAAGTCGGTTGCACCGCATAGATATTGAGACAACTGTTACTAACACTTGGATAGGGATACTCCAACTGCCCAGCTGCGTCCACAAGAAGTTGCCAAAGCCCTGGTGGCATCTCCCAAAGATTATCAAGTCTGATATGCCCCATCTGTCAGACCTTTACCGTCTGGCAGACTATCTACTAATACCGACACTTCAAAACTACATTCTCAACGCCATCCCCTTTATTCAGCCCAAATACATAAAATCCCAGATATGCTTCAAAGTCCTAAAAGACTTGTATGACAACCCCCTGTCCACTGACGTCCGGCTGACCCTGGAGCTCGAGAAGAATCTCCTTCACCAAGTCATACGCCACACCAGGAAACCAGAAAGCCTGTTGGCCAAGGCAGAGATTGCATCCCCCATCTTGGCTCGCTGGTTAACTGCAGCTTGGGAAGTTCAAGCGGAGAGTAGAGGAGCGCGGCCAAGAGTTTATGCCGAGTTTGGGGATTATGATTGTGCACTTCGTGGGTCATTCAAGCCAGTGCGATTTCATTGGATAAAACGGCTTTTCTCCAAGCCACGGTAAAGAAAATACAACAGCCATCAAAAATCAATACAAAACGAGCCAATTCCTGCTGTCCTTGAACGTTAGTACACCATCTGCATTGTGCTGACATTGCATGCTTTCACATGCGGGAGGCTGACCACTGCTGTTCTATGCTACTATGTAATACACCTTTCCTCGACACCGGGCTTCAGTGAGAAGTGGCAAGTCAGTAAAACCATCAGATAAACCCTAACCTAATCGTTGTGCCCTATCTACTAGCATCCGACAGATGTCAATCATCCCAAGAACATATCCGTTAAAAAAAGAATTTGAGAATTATGGAAATGAGGGCGACAAGGTTGAGTGTCTATCAAATAAACCAGGAGTGGATTAAGGGTCTATGCATTATAGGGTTACAAAGGCATGATCTCACGTGACTTTGCGAGAATACAGCAAGGAACCCTTATATTACGGTTCGCGGTTTCCCAGAATAAGCGATGACAAAAGTCAATGAGCTGCAGATTACGGGCTGCAGTGCAGGCCTAAATAGCTCTGTACATGATGCAAGAGTCTGACCAGCTTCCCCCCTCCATACAAAAAAGATTGGCAATCTGTAAATACTGTTACACATACATGTCTACTATAGATGACTTCGAGAAGATAGATGACTTCTCTGGTTCACGGTCAACCATATATTGGGGCCCGGACTGCAAGATTGAAAACAAGGATGTCTCAATATCGAGTGGGTAAGCAAGCTTTACTTCTCTTTACATTGATAAGATTTGACACAAAAGCCATAGTTTATTTGGCAACATATAGAGTACACTGATGCAACATCGATAAAGCAATGACGGTGTTGAATACAAAATTCACAAATGCATTGTTTACCCACAGTCTCCTGTACTGAAGGCTGCTCTGAGCAAGAAATGGAATCCGGTTAGTCTAGTATCTTCTCATTCTTTGTGCTTTCAATGTGCTCAGACATGCTCTATGTGTAGAACGTGGTACCACAGCCCATAAAGGTAGACATGTCCTCAGACATCCGTCAATCCTTTGTCTTTTTTTTTATATACGAATCGGTACGTTTACATTATTGGAGGGTCTGAATATCAGCACAAGCCCGTGGTTACACGAAGCCAATACCATATGAAGCCGTTAGTTTGGCAATTACTGTATCTATATTTTGTGTCATGTCATTAATCTTATCAAATTATCGTGTAACAGTGCGCACATATCAATGACACTGTCCTCAATGCAGAATTCAAGGGTAACAATACCCGCCAACCAATTTCTTATTGCCGAACCTACTTGGTATGTCTATCATTGGCTCATGTATACAAACACATGACTATAACTACTTACATCTCGCCTGGTCCGCTGCCTTGATAGTGCTTAACAAGTGTCACTCCTCAGTGTGGTCCCAGAAAAGAACTGCACCCTATTGCTAGATATTTGACTCGTGAAAGCCCTCATATGATATGGCTAAAGGCCATCACTAAAGATCTATTGTTGACCATGATCAAGACGGCAACTATCACTAATGAGTTCAGGTCGATTATGGACTACTGGATTCTGGGTTACCAGGATCTGAACTACCGGAAGATGAGCAGCAGACCCATTTGCATTCCATCTGTTATTGCTGATTCGGACTATTGGGCACAACAGGTGTCAGCCAGCACATCCACTACCTTTTCCGGACATTTACCTCAATATTTGATCATTGGTTTATACGAGGGTCCTCATAATCCAAGATACCAACAGGCACTCATGGAGTCTTCGTGATATATACAGAAAAGCCCTGATGTGACAAGCCGGTGTGCAAATCCTTGTGTAACCTACGATACTAAATCACCCAAGCACTACCTGAGTGCCTATCACTCATTTTAAACGTTGAATAAATCATGATGAACCTCTAATCATGGCCCGTAGAGATGTTTTATCTTGTTGAATTTATCAAGATCGACATCATATATAGTATCGGCTCATCTATCCTTGGAAATGGATATAGTATTCTTCGTCCGCTTTCGGGGACAATTATACCATCAGTAACTCTGTTGAGCTTGCCTGCTAGTATTTATAAGAACAAGGATGGTATCACTCTCGGCTGAAATAGTAAAATTACGCCCATGATCAACTTTTGATAGTAACAAATATTTCAATCCCATGTCAGTCTCTTGTCATGCCAGCTGTCCACAACTCACAAATCATGCCTAGAAGTACCTGTATAAAACATATTATAACCCAAAATTGTACAAGATGGAACTCCGAACCCCAATATCTAGCGGTTGATCTGCATTTATGCATAGCAATATCGGTTGGCACACTAGATGGAAACTCAAGCCGCCGATCATAGCGTAGATAAATAAATACTGTACTCTACTATATTATCGGTTGGCTCGATATTTCCATAATTATAGTCACCTCGTACACAAGGTCAATACCGTGTTGCGGGATTCAATACCATATCTTGGTTGTAAATCCCTTCAAAATGTGATATGGATATCTCGAACTATACTATGCCACATACCTTGGGCTACCGCGCACCAGTTACCACAGTGTAGTACACAGCAGTTCAATATTTACAATGGCAAGTCAATCCTACCAATCCTTCGTAAGCGGCGTTGACCTTCAGTAACAGGGTGTGTTAGTAGTACTCTCTCTCACCAGAGTATACGCCAATGGCCTTCTACCTCATCCAGTAGTGGTTACTACCTATTGTCTGTACCATTTAGGTTATATTGGCCTTTTAGCTGGCCCTGAGGTGAAGCATGAGTGGTCAGAGAACTCGGATATCGCCGTCGAGTACGCACGAATCAGACGTGTTGATGTGACGACAGTGTAATATGCCGTCCAAGTCAAATTTGACAGGTATCTTACTTGAAATGGAATTGAGGTTCTTATATCTAGTATCTGTTGATTCTTGTGTTCTCGTTCATCTATACAAAAGTTGGTGGTTTGTTCAGAATTTATATGATGTATTTCTAAGAGATTTCTATCTATATATTTTGTAAGCATTTCATTGGCGTTTTCAGCACAATCTCCGCTTCCTTTCCATTATTTCAGAATTTTTACATCATTTTTTTAGCCTTAATAACACCCATAATCACGATTTTCGCTGCTCCCAACTCACGATACTCAGGTTTGCCGATATTCCCTAATTCGGTAATTGCACTCAACTTACCCAATTCTGCGTAAATTTGATTGGTTAGTTAACTCACAGCCTCACGTTAAAGTCAATTTTCTGTAACTTTCTGCCTTTTCATTTTAGCCTTCCTGATCCTATTTTGTACGGCATCTTAGTGGTCAATCAACTCCCAGCCTCGCGCTGCAATCCCCTTTGAAATACTTACCTCATTCGGTGCTTTAGAGCCTTAGCTGTATTGACAGTCTGTGATTCGTTAGTTGATTATGAGCCTCGCGATTGGTCCTACCTTTGAACTCCAGCCGTATTTGACCCGCTGCTTAACAAATCAAGGCAATCTATTGGCCAATCTTCTTGACGCCACACTTGGCCATGTCCACGTAAGTACCTCGGCTGACGGAAGAATCGGAGTCCACGTGACTGGGCGGAAATCTTTAGGTATACCCCTCTGTTTGATCTCCCTACTCATTGGCGCCACAGTTGGACGTCTAGATGGAGGGAATGATAACGATTGAGGCAAGGCCCAATTTCATTAGTCAGCCAGATTATGATGCGCGCAAAGGCTAGTGGCGATCATTTTGGACCACAGAAAGGGCTAGAGCAAGAGGGCAAATAAAATATCATCATGACGATCTGTACTCTTTCCCCTCAGTCGACAGGTGATTTGGGTCCGAAAACCTGGAGTTTTGTATCGAAGTTGGGGTAATCTTTGCTAGGCAAAGCCAGAGAGGAAGCAAGGGGGCAAAAATGCGTAGTCAAAGTGGTGGGGGGGGGGGCAAGGGCATTGAGGTTTTCTACCCCAAAACAACGGCGTGAAGCAGGATCCTGACTAAAGCAACAACAACATAGCGAAAGTGGTAGTGAACAAGTTGAACTCAATGGTCAAATACCAACACTGGCTGATGTGGAACCAGATACTCGCTCTGGTGATGCATGGGGATCTCTGAATGTGCTCCATGGCTTCCTCTCGCAACGCCAGGTTACCATGCAGAAGCTCCATCTCAACCAAGTGCTGCTCAATCTCATCATAATGACCAACCTCGCTTGTTTCTGGGACATCGATATCTAACAGTGATATCTGACGAGCAAATATCACTTCCAGATACAGATACACCACAAACAAGCCAGGCCGATAGCCAGTTGGAAAACAAGATAAACAGTCCCATCCCAACCCAGACAGCAAGGCACTGGAGACCTCATGCAACAAGGCCGTCAATATAGGACTGGATCCTCCTCCACAGTGCGACCAATTGGACAATAAAAGTCCTGCAGTAGTTGATGGAGAGGACAACGATAAGGATGGAGATGTAAAATGTTTATGCCAGTATCGTAGTGGTAGTCCTAGAATCAACGCCCTCGTCGGACTATTCTAGCGACTAGACAGGGTGAGGCTTGGCTGCCGAATTCAAGGGAGAAAAAAATAGTTAAGCTCCGGAAATGTTCCACTATGACACGCACAGCTATGGAATCATGGGGGGGGGGAGTTCTTTCGTGGCTGGCAGCAAAAGCTTCAAGATCCAACAAACGAGACGCTGTTATGTGGGGAAAGAGTAAGAAGTAAGGAAATATCAACCGAACTGATAGACAGTTGCCACAGCCTCGCGGTTGTTGATAAGGAGTCCATGATAGATAGAGCTTCAAGGGATGAAGTCTGAAGCCGGAGATGGGGAGAATGTATCTCGCGGCATCATGAGAATGATGATATTCATTGCAAAGCGAATTTCAAACGTAAGAAATTAATGATGATAAATGACCATCTCAAGACAGAAATATCAAACCAGAGGAAATGAGAATGCTTTAAATAACCGGCCAAGAAAAATATGATATTGACGAATTTGAAATACTTGAAAGATTTCACAAATCGACAAAACAGCTAGCCTCACCTAGTCATTTGGCAATTCACGCACTACCCAGATTATTCATCACCAGCTACGATATGATTGGTTCATTCTATCCCAAAGGGTTTATATCTTCTCATCAATTATTCGATTCTGACATAACTACACCACTTTTTTTCGGTGGGATCGCGCTACCAGCCGGCTCGCCCGCTCTATTAATTGCCACCAGCGCAGTGGTGTCGACAGTAATCGTCTCTGCTACCTTTTTCCGACACTTTGGACTCGCACATTGATCGCACTTTTGGACATCACCCTTTTTTCTGGCATCCTGACAGCACCGACACTGGCAGTGCTGGAATACCCACATCGCCTTTTCTTCATCTAGCTCTCGACGCCAAGTCCGCATTTCCTCTTTCCAGATCTTCTCCCCCTTTTCATAGAGTTTCCCCATCCGCACTGTCAATTGCCAGGAAAATAGCGGGAGTTGCATGGCCAAATGCTGAATTTCGCTATCTTCATGAAGTGTTGAGTATCTGAGCGCCAACAAGTCGATAATCGGGACCACATTCAGCGCATAATCTGCGTCCGTCAAATAACAGATTTTAAGCGCCTCAAGAACCTCGGTAGCGCTCGTCTTGAGTTGTTCCTCAATATGTTCCATGGTAATTGGCCACAGCAAGTCATAGAGTTCCGAAATTTTCAACTTGCGGGCCAACAATGCCGCTTGCACGCACGGCACAATCATACTTATGGGCGATCGTCGCCGTCGGTGTGAGCGGGTGTGGGACGATGGCTGGTGTCGCCCCCGGGACCGGGACCGAGACCGTGAGCGGGATTTCAGTTCAGACTTTGACCGGTGTTGAGATCGGCTGTGGGTTCGGGAGCTGGAACTAGAACTAGATGTAGAGTGGAGTTTTGATTTGCACGATTGGTAATGAGATCGAGGCTCGTCCCATGGGTCGGGGGAGGTATTTGATGGGGATCGTGCACGGGGCTTTTGAGCTTCGGGAACATCTGCCGAGACGTAGTATTGTCAGCAACATTAAATCCTGCCTTATAATTCTAGATCCAAGGGGGATCACGGAAACATCATCATCACTAGATCCGTGCCTTGATACTGACTTACCTGGGATCCATATATCCGTTGGCAATATACCATCCGAGTAAATAAATGCAACAATAATAGCAACTGCAGTCGCTGGTGCTTCAACAGCAAGTTGAGGTCGTGACTTACTATCACTCTATCACATGATGCAGGGTTAGTATACGTGTATCAACTCCCAACCACTGGCGTAGATCTCGCACATACAGGTGTCAGTTGCCGGAACTTCTCTTCAAGAACAGACGACATTCGGCCAACAAGAAATCGATGGACAGGGAAGCGAGCCTCGTCGCTTGAGACTAGCTCAACGTCGGCCCATGATCGATTCTTCCTTGCCGATGCGACGTATTTCTTGTATTTGTCGAGACCGCGGCGCTTTTGGGAGTCGGAGGATCGTTCGCAAGATACAGCTGAGTCTTCAGACATTTTGCTTTTGTAGGCTCAATAGATACACTTGGTATGTGAATGATGAAAAATCGTTGAAGCCCTCCAGACCTTGGCGGCGGTTCATATGCCCACACACCTAGGTCAACACAAAAAGGAAGGCAAGTTGTCGACTGAAAGAATTTGGAAAGAAAAACAAGAAATCTACATTTTTAAAGAAGACAGTGCTTGTTTATCAAGGGAAAATAACACGACCTGATTGGATGAATAGATGCGTCTTGGATATGGTAGTCAACACGTTTGACGTTGGGGATCGAACTACTCGATTTCCATCCGTCAGCCAATAATAACACGATTATTGATTCTACTGTCTATCCACCATTCGTTCCCGCCAACTTGTCCTATTTGAAGACGCGTCGCGCTTCAGGAAACTTCCAGATTTTATTCATCACATGTAAAGGCCCACATTTCTCCTTGCAAAATAAGAGGGGCACAAATGTTTTCCACAATATCAAAATGGAGCCTTCACTCTCATAGGCCCTTACTTGTTCAGTATATGCGAGCCTGAGGCATTCAGCTCAATGTAGTTTCTAATCTATGACTTACCTCGATTTTCGCCAAGAGTTTACCTGAATTCAGCTCATATCTGCTCATAACAATACTTACCTCCATTTACTCTTTTTTCCATGTTTTTTTTTCGTCGTCTTTCCTTTTTCCCTTCAAGTACCAAATTGCTTCAATCATTGTATTGCTTGTACACATGTTGTCAATTGAAAGTGTTTATCCTTGCAGATATTTGGAATTCACTGACATGGAATCTCGGTACGGTCCGAAGAATCCCTGCACTTGAATTCCTAAAGTACCATCATATTGATTTTAGTATCAGTAATCACAAATATTCGTGTTGAAAATAATCCTTTCTTTATTATTATTATTATAGATATATAGAAACAAAACATGGCAACGTTAGGGTTACCACTACCCTATGATCATTGTATTCTAGATTAGGAAATGGATTTTGAAGCAGAGTCAGAACTGACATTGTTTTCTGATTGAGCTGTAACACTATAAAAATATTGTAATAAAAAAAAAAAGAAATCTTTGTAAAATTTGGAACAAAAAGTTTAAACAGAAAGCAGCCCCAAAAAGGTGGCCCTAGAAAAGTCGTGAGACGAAAGAAAAACATGCAGCAGAGAAAAATCAGATCAAACATATGACACACAAAGACAACTGCCCCAGGACACGTGACCAGGCTGCTGCTGAATCACAAAATTACCCAGGGACCCACCAAAAACGACGAAACAAGAAAATCGACCAAGAAAAACAGGGGAAATTTACCCCAACCAAAAAGGAAGCAAGAAGTAAAAGACAGAAAGAACCCCAAGAAAGAGAGAACAAGAAAAGAAGAAAGAAGAAAAAGAAAAAAAAAAGAAAAAAAGAAAAAAAAGCACGCAGCCTCGCCACTCGCGCCTACTCACCCAATCTCTGCACCATATTGGCCAGCCTCGTCTGCATCAGTCCCATGACATCCCACGAAAATCTGCCATGAGCATAGCAGAATCTTCGGAAAATCTTGACCTCATCCAAGGCTGGAAGTTCGTCAGCGACAGCCTCAAGAAGAAGCTTTTTTACTTGTTCGTCTCGGACATCACGGGGCACGTGGTAGATGAACTCAATGGCGCTGATGTAATCGTCAATGTCCTCCTTGACATAGTCACGCCCGTACCGTACTAAAGCTCTGGCAATGGCTTTGGAGAGACGACTCATGCGGAAGAGGAGTGCCGCGGCGGAAAGCTGGACCAGAGTTTTTACTCGGATTTGCTTCACAAACTCTTCTTGGACTGAAATGGCCGATGCATCTAGTAGTGGCGAAGATTTCATATAGTTAGCCTATAGTCCTACTAAACTGAATTCAGAGCAAAAATAGTCGTGAAATTTGGTGGCTAGGGGGTGGGTAGCGGTACCAGCGACAACTGCAGCGAAATCGCCCATGTAGCCGTTGTAGATGAAATCAACCATCAGTGCCGTTACTCTCGAGTCGAAGTTGATGCAAATGTGCAATCGGTTCTCGGCTGTCTGTAGAATATCTTGTTAGATCAATTCTATCCTATCCGCTGTATTCTGTACTGCAAACATACAGGAACAGTCTTGAGGCCAATACTGTCACGATCGACAATCTGAGGCGAAGCAGCGTCAAGAACTAGCGCATGAGCAAGGAACATCTTCCCATCATCGCTTTCAATGCAGACATCAGCATTGGTGTCAGTCAAGCGAAGGCTAAATTGGAAAAAAAAAGAAAAAAAGAAAAAAAAAGAGAGGTTTCCCACAGGTTAGCTAATGTCTTTACTTCATACAGGTCCTCTTGGAGTTAGAATATACCGTGATACACCAGCCGGAAAGTAACCAGCCGGAACATCACAAATGGATGACAAGGTGTTTTCAGGCTGGCAATTTGGTTGCAGCCCATGAGAACAAGTCGGAACAGACGAGTCTACTGCGACTTCCGGGACAGTCTTTTGTAGTCCGAGACTCCCGTCAAATGGGCGTTCAGTCCAGACAGGAAACGATCCGGGGATGGATGGAAAGAATGGTGAAGATGATTTGTTCAAGAAAGAAATGTCCATGTTAAATTTCGTGAGTGCCTGGTGAAACGGTACTAGCCAAGACATGAATGAGAAGCGTAAAAAGAAGTGATGAAGAAAAAAAAAGGGGGGGTTTTCAAGAGAGAGAAGTTGGGAAGGGAATGTGGGTGGGGGCTGTCTACGACCTTTTATGGAAAATAGAGGAGCACTCAATCAGATTACTAAAAGAACTCTTTTTTTTTTTTTTTCTTCAGAGTGTGGCGGTTGTGTGTGGCGGAGATGCTGGTGGTTGTAACAGGAAGGAACGCGTCGTTGATATCAAATGAAGATGGTTACTTTGCTGAGTCACTTTGATCAAATTGGAAGGCATTGGTACACTATGCATTTTGTAAAGATGAAGGGGGAAAATGGGTAATTGCAAAGATTATAACCAGTCTCAATGTTAGAAGGAAATAACCAAATATGAGTCTGGTTTTATCGATAACAAACAAAAGAAATATTAAACTTGATGCTGAATCACAGCTTCTACAAAACATTAAAGAGTTCACGAGACAGTTCATCAAAGTTGAGACATTTCGAAGAAAGTGTTGGAAACGACAAATGTTTGTAGATATATATATACAGCCCTGTGAACCCCTCCAAAAATGAAACCCCAAGTTCTCTACCAAAGACGTGACAATGTGATCAAACCAACAAAGATGTATAGACTTCGTCTGGTTCTGTATTCCCATCTATATCGACATGTTAGGGTTGTAATAAACTTTTGGTAGAGTGTAATGCGTTTACTTATGTCTTAACCACAATAAATAAAAAATGCGGTGTAAATTCAACCCAGGGCGCGCTCCGAAATGCTCATCATAGTTCATAAAGATATTGCAAACTAAGAATATTTTTGCTACGGTCTGACCTGAGTAAAAGAATTGTTAGATCTGTGCACTGAAAATATGCCAGAAAAGGGACAGTTTCTTACTTCGTCTAAGACCGGGTTTGCTTGACTCGAAAGGATCCTTCTCCTTGGATCTTGGGCCTGTTCTTTGAACCAGTCCGTTTTCCGCCCTTGTGACGGTTGGGATCACTGTAAGTGCGGCTGGTCTTGGAAGCACTACCTCTATGGTTCGAAACCGTTGTGTGCACAAACTTCCATCTGCCATCTTCCCGTACCCGGGTCCCCTCCATTTCCGGTTTGTAGGACATAGTCGTGCGAGGCCGACGACCCTTTCTGACAATTTGTGGTGTGATAGTAACAGGCACACTCACATTTACAATGTCATAAGGGGGGCTACTGGACGTCCTCTGGCTCATGCTGTCGAAACTAGAGGTCAAGTTCCCAAGGTATGAGTTTGAGGTCCCATTCCCAAGCATCATGGAATTAACCTGTCCAAGACCACCGCAAGTTGGGTGGTGGAAGAAAAAGTCCTCTGAGGGAGCAGGAGTCTCCGACTGGAGGATGATGGGCGTGTTGAAGTCAAAGGCAGGAGTTGGTGGCGTGAACATGTCCGAGTATTGACCGTACAATGGTTCAGTAGCCTGAGGAAGCGGGCTTCCGTATACGGGAACATATGTCGAATACTGCATTCCGGATCCAATCATGGCCGTGGGCTGACAGAAAACCATCATGTCTTGCTGAAAATCCACTCCAGAATGACCAGCCCGGTATGGCTCAGACATTTTGATACCTTTTCTCAGACGGGGAACTGTGGTGTAGAGGGAACAAGTGTTGTAAACGAATGGTGTTTTTTTTTCTAAAGCAAGCGTAGAAGAACTAAGTATTTGGATGTAATAATCGTAATGAGTTGACTAAAGTCAAGCGAGAGTGAGATCGAATAGGGATAGTGATAGTGAACGTTAATGGGAGGAGTTCTTCGGATTAGAGAACTCAAAAGGGGCTCTCGATGGAGTATTTATAGGAGTTAGTTTGGGGGGCAAGAGAAAGTCCTCCACGATCCCATCTTAGGATCCCACCCATGACGTGGACGAATGCAGTAGAAAGTACACCAAAAGAGGTTTCGAAAGAAATCCGCAGTCAATGATTAACCTGTTTGTCATGGTCTTGATCTAGGTGGCAAACAGCAGGCCGGCGGAATTGACAGGCGGGGGAGGGGGTATATTGGATGGAAGAATGCTTAAGTAAGCTTCAGCCGCAGCCGAGATACAAGTGAGTGACCAAGACGGTACGGAAAAGACAATCACGTGGCGCTTCAGTACTTGGGTAGTCTTATCGGAGATATCGTCAACGGCACATCAGGTTTATCGGTTGGTTGCCTAACATTGGAGGAGATGTCTAGGCTTCGGAAAACGAGGGTTAAAACAAGGGACAGAGTGAAAGACAGGTGGAACAGATGCACAGAAAGATGGGATATAAAAGATAGAAGAATACTGGAATAGAAATGCACGGTTTCAACAAGTGGTGGAAGGGTAACTCGAGTAATAGGGTCTAGGTGAAATCCAGTATGCCAAGCAAAGGCTTGAATCGAGATCATCGAATGTTGTTTCTTGACACGCAAAGCATTTTCGGTTTCGATGACTTGAATTAAGATTTGGGTAGTTTCCTTTCTATATCCCTACCATTTGTTCCTTCCCGTTATAGGATTATACACATATCATGATAAGTGTGTCATAACCCTACAATTGACCATATAATTAGGGTTACATTTACAGTCATTGGGCCATATGTTCCGGATACTAGAGTTTGTCCATTTGCTTTGAGATTTTTTTAAAAAAAGACTATACACTGAACAATTCAAACATCATGTTAAATCCATTATACATCAAACTCCAAAGTATAAAGTATTCAGGATATTCTGGCGTAGTTCCACATCGCGTGTAAGCAGAGGCTAAGTTATCAGTTATGAGACCATGACATTGGAAATATGATATCACAAGATTTCACTGTCATATACAGCCTTTTATCCACTGTAAAGTACGAACCACTGAGCGTTTAGTCTGCTTCTTAAACCCTAGAGATTATTATACACTAGTTCCAACTATTTATGGTGTCAACTTGGGCCCTCACATCATGCAAAAAAAGCCGTCACCTTGGCCACCTTGAGCCCTATCATCAAATAATCAAGTACGAATGACACTAAATTCAAATTATCAAAACAGCATCCTGAACTGTATCCATCCTCAACTCTCCTTCCTACTCTTCATCCCACATCACCTTCATGGTCTGCGGGAACGGCGTAATCTGACTCCAGTTCTCATCCAGATAAACAAAGAACCCACCGGGCCGTCCCACCTTCTTCAAAACTCTCCCTGAGGTCCCGGGACCCTTGTAACATTTTTCCGCTTAAACCACGCTCTAAACAACTCGGTAAACGCCGCTTGGCTAGCTGCCCGGCCCAAGCAGGCATGTGGCCCCTTGCCGTAATGGATACAGCTCTCCAGAGGTCTCCGCGGGTCGACAACCTCTGGGGTGGAAAGTGCCGCGGATCACGAGCAGCATCGACGAATGAGACAAATACACGCTCACCTGCACGCACGGGCATCTCTGAACCGTCATCTTCGCAGATGATAACATCAGTGGTGGCTTCACGGTAAGCACCAAAAGTTCCGGCAAGACGGATACCTTCCATGGCGTAACCCAGCAACAGAGAATCGCCAGCTTCCGACAGAGGGGCAGTTGCAAGCAGATGAATCCAAGGAATGTACTTGGAGCCTTGTTCAGACATGTAAAAGTCTACAGCCTGCGCAAAGACCTGAGCCTGGTTAGGAACCATGGAACCGGCTGTCGACAGCACCTGAGAGTTGACAATGTCGTTATTGGAATAGCCTTCCTTGGCAAGAGCTTTGTAAATGTTCTTTCCGTAGGAGGCTAGCGGAGCATCCTTGGGCAGCGACTCGACAAAACGGGGAGAGATGCCGAAACGGGAAAGCTGCACATTGAGAGCTACAACACCAGCAAGCTTGTCGGCAGCTTCTTTGGCATATTGACGCAGCGGGAAAGAATTTGGTAACATCAAAGTCGAAGAAAAATGCAGGTGAAGATGGCAGCCAGAATCTTGTACAGTTCCATCTCGGAGAAGACACCGCGAGGGTTGTTAGCCGTCTTTAGCGGGAGTGCAAACATGCGGGCAGCGAAATGAGTATGAGCCGTGTTACCAAGATCACGGATGACGTCAAGGCCATTAGAGGTTTCCATCTTGAAAGACTTGGAAGCAATGAGCATCTCGGCTGTTTGCGCGTAGAAAACCTTGATATCCTCTTCCTAGCCGGCCCTGTAGATAAGCTGACCCATACACTTACTTGCGCTGGCTGGTATAGAAATCGGAGTCACCCGAAAGCATGAAGCGAGAGCCCCCCAGTGCCCATGAGATACCCAATGCTCTCACCCCAAGTAACTCGGAAAGTATTCATGTGCTCGAGAATCGAGACCGCACCACCGTATATCAGCGCGATGCATGCTCTCGAGGATCTTGCGGTTCTCTGCGGGAATAACTACGGGGTAGTGAGCGTAGACCGAGTTGTGCTTGAACTGGTTACGCAAAGCACGGAGGAAGAGCTGGTAAAAGATACAACCATGGTTGAGGTTGAGGTCGTATTCGACCTCCTTGTATCTCTAGTTGGTCAAACCCTTCGGGTGGTAATCCTTAGTGTAGAAGCGATCACCGCGTACAAGGCAGACAGCATCAGACAGGATGACTCGAAAGATGGTCCAAGTAGGAGAAATACCAACGCCGGGAACCATTGGCTCCTTGTTCTCCTTAGCAACAAGACCAGGGTACAGCTCGACGTTGTCAGGGTGGTGGTACATGCTACGGAGAGCACCAGAAACCTCCTTGTCGGAGTTGGTGTCTTCAAAAGTCTCGTAAGCCTTGAGACCAAAATGCTTACAGAACTCATTGAGGCCAGCAAGCTGCCATGAACGACCACGGAGAATGCCCAGCATTTCAATGGGCCACATGGTTTTGGGGACGTTGCAAGCACCAAAAGAACCCGCAGGTTCCTCAATAGCCTCTGAGATACAGCGGACCAAGTCATTGTCGTTGAACATTCCCATCAGGCCCCCGCTTGAAACCACCAAAGGTCCTCTCACCGGGGTCGTGGGGAATGGATGCCTCAAACTTGCCGACAGCACACATCATGTCACGAGGGGTGGAATTGGCGGAATTGGCGGAATTGTTGGCAAAGAGCTCACCGTAGAACTCGTTGATCCACTTTTCGTCCTTGTGCGAGATGCACGAGTGCCATCTGTAGCACAGGTTGAACTCGGCAGAGACCGTGTTACCAGTACCACGTTCAGCACCTGGACGGGTGCCAACCTCAGGGCCCATTTCCAGTCGGGGATCCGGAGCCTAGCTGGTATCAACGTGGTTGAGGTTGATGATGTTGCGGACGTTATCAACCAGAGTGATGTTTATGTAGAGACCCGAAGTCACTAGACGAGCCACCTGGAACAACTCTTCATCATATTTCTTCCACGCCTATTCCTTTGCCTCGCCTTCAAGGTAGGCCGCAGGTTTAGCAAAGCGGCTGTTCTCGTTGATAGTTGCGAGGTTGGTGGCGACGTAGTTGTGGAAACGGTTGAACATGACGACAAGGACGCAAACACCGGGGGGGGGGGGGCATACCCTGAAGACGCTGGTCGGCATAGGCATCAGGCTTAAGCTTTCCGGCCTTGAAGGTACGAATAGAGTCAAGCATTTCCTGGTTTGAACCGTACAGGGGAGAGAGGTCCAGGTACGAGGAGGTCTTGGAACGGGTGCCATCGCGAGGGTCACTCCAAAGGAGATCTGGACAAATGGTGTTAGTGGAACTTTCTACATGGCTAACCAAAACGGATAACTTACCGTGAGTGATGATGGTAGCCCAGTACCAGAGGATGGACAAAACATTGTTCGGGTGCTTCTTGAACTCGCCACGAGCCATGATTGAGTCAAAGATTGTACCCGGGTCAGGCAGGGCACCGAGCTTCATCTTCCCAGGACGAGCCGAACGCGTATATGACTGGCCAGCAGCACTCAGAAGAGGCACCCGCGGATTCTGGTATAATTTAGTGAATATGGCAAGATAGGCTCAGATCTCATCGATAATAACTTACATTTTAAGAAACATCAGGCTGTCTGTACTTTGTCAGCAGACTGACATCCAGCAGAGGAGGGTGGTCCAAGGTGTTCCAAAGCTCGTTGATGAAGTTGTTGGTGAGTTCCTCGCACAACTTGCTACCGTTGGGCATCTTGGCAACCATCTGGATCACCCGCTCCATAAGGTAGGTCTTGTAATTGATAATGCCATTGTTAGTCAGTTTGGCTTTGATGATACCCAGGAGGGTGCGAAAGTCTAGAATAGAGTCAGCATGATGCCATTCTTACTTGTGGCTGTTGGTATATCAAAGATGGTAGTTTCCGTCTGGAGTATAGGACTTGATCCACGTGACCCAAGTTGTACAAAACTCGTGATAGTGGATCTCTTTTTCTGAGATGGCAACTACCTTGGCCACCTTCGGTCTGGGCTTCTTTTGAATCAGGACAGGGCCATTGGGGTACATCTCGGTGCTAGTAGAAATAGCGATATCACTTCCCTTGAGAGGAATTGAAGCTATGTTTTCGGAGGTGTTGATGGTATCAGAGGGCGACATTGTGATAAATATAATAAAGAACTAGGGTATATATCCAAGGTAAAATGTCAGGCGATGTCCTTGGGTATCACGGGATAGATATAGGTTGTACAAGTTGAATCAATAGACGAGTAGTGTGATAGGCTCATATCCTCCAAGCAGCTTCTCATCCCTCTCACTCGTTATGGTAGATCGTACCAGGAAAATAAGCACAAAGGTAACCATTTATTATGAAGGTTGTTCGGCTGAAAGCCCATGCCTACGACTTGTGTTTGTATATGGTACAATACTGAACAGTTTCTATGCAGCATTCGTATGAAATAAATGGCATGGCCTTTCTCATTTGGCCATGTAACGAATGGTCTAGAGCAGCGGCTGGGAGAATTAGGATGCGGCAAAGTCATTTGAGTGGTGGTGTAAGATGATGTGAGATGGTGTGGTGGATACATGAATATTGCTTGACCCATTTGTACACCACCGAGATCATTAGCACCACCGGAGAGAAAACAAGTCTAGTGAATTCATTTTCCACAAGTTTGTCGTAATAAACAGTCCATCTAGTCCCCATAGAAACCGGTCTCAGTTAGTGATACTCAGTGGTTTGATGCTAAAACTAGTATCTATCCGACACAATCGACTTGTCCAACCCTTTCATGTCTCACTTGGCCTACAACTAGGCCCAACAGTTTGCAAGAAAACCAGGGGATACAGCAGCATTCCTGTATGTGATTTGCCATTGGAACAAAAAAGCACGTGAGATGAACCTTGCCTCACGGGCTTCGGGGCCAAGTTTCCAATAGTTTGGATTCACTCTACACCACAAATGACAAATACAATTCATCATCTCTTTTCATTCCCGCTGTCATGATTGACAAGTTAGGGAACCCGGATTGAGGATTTACCATGTATGGCGTCAATAGCGCGGCTCATGCGTAGGTACAACTCTTATCCTTCAAGTTATCATTGGACAGTAGTCAGATCAAGACATCAATTACGGACAATCTTTGTAATGTAACCCACCTTTTACGTACAATCTCAAACACGTTCATCAACGTTCATCTCCTCTTATCGGGAATCTAAATTCTTTGTAGTTATTTCCCAATACCACCTGATTTCCACCATGATGGCACCATAATCATAGTCACCGAAACATTTCTCCAAAATAGAATAAACTTCTCCACCCCCAAGAGTGGTCCTTCTCGTCGATCCCTCCTCATTCGCTACCTTCTTTTCCCAAAATTCTTCACACCCCTCATTGAATCTTGCCTGACACCCATCATTACCAATCGAATCCCCCCATGTCTTCCAAGCTTGGCCCACCTACCAATCAACTAGACCCAGTGGTCTCTCAGCACCTTGTCTTGGCGATCCTAGACACCTAAGTAACCAGGCTGCACGTACTTACTCCTGCTGCAGGTAGGTAGATATATCTTGTATTAGCGGTTCAGAAGCCAGAGGTTAGGGAAGAAGGCTACGGATTTATTGCGGCCACTTTAGTAGGCTAAATTCGGAAAAAAAAAAAAAAAAAAAAAAAAAGAAAAGAAAAGAAAAAAAAACATATCCTGTAATTGGCTGGTTTTTTTTTTTTGAGGTGCATATTCTCTTCATTAGTTCCATTGTCCTCAACATGATTCTCAAAATCAATTTTCGGTTGTCATAGTCACTTTACGGTTATCATATATCAAACGTAAATCCGAAAGGTAGCACAGACCAAAAGGATTGATATGAAATTGACACTAACAAGTTAACGACATAATAAACTTAGAAACAATACAATTAAACCAAAATCTCCCAAAATTATCTTGACAATTTGCAGTTTATCTCAAATCATCCTCCAACAGTAAACACAAATCCCCAAGCCCCTTAAGCCTCCTGTTCAATAAAAAAAAAAAAAAAACCAAGAAAAGAAAACCCAACAAAACTCCGTCCCAATACTTCATAACCTAGACCCGCCAAACATCAACCTTTGTCGCATCTTCATTCACTATTTCCCGCCCTTCTTTACCCACTTCCGCTCTTCCTCCTCCCTCTCAAACATCCCCATTCCCATTCCCATCTTCTGTCTCAAAAACGGCACCCGCAACCTCTGCTTTCCACCCGCCTTCTCTCCCTTCTCCTTCTCACCCGACTTCTTCCGCATCCCAATGTCAAACGTCTTCTTTCTCGGTGACTCCAACGACATCCGCGACGCCGCCTGAGTCAAAAGCGTCGGTGTATTGGCATCTTGAACACCACACAGAGGCGGCTGCGGGCACGGGGTACGAGGAGGCCCGAAAACGTCATCAGTTTCGGGTTCCTCCTGGATAATATCAGGCTTTCTGGTAGTAGTGGGTGCCTCAAATGTTTCCGGATGGTTGGCCAGCCAGGTCTGCTGGTTTGCAGACTGGATACGCAGACTTTCAAGCTGGCGGGCACGGAGATCCAGGTCACAGGTGAACTTTGCGCCAGGGTACTTGGTGTTGACTTCTCCTTCGTGAAGAGGACGCCAGCCAAGGACATTGGGCATGGCTCCCTGTGCCAGGGCACGTTTCTCGGCTTCCTGTAAGTCAGTGGTCGGAGTAGCCAACGGCGTCGTGTGAAAAAGCGACCGCTTGTCCTTCCCCTTGCCCTTATCCTTCCTCTTTCCATCCTTCTTCGATTTGTCATCCTTGGGGTGAACCAGACGTTCACGGATCTTGGACCCCCAGTTAGTGGCACGCTCAACCCAAGTAAGCTGCGGCGGCGTCACATTAAACGCCGAGGTAGTACTTTGGCCGGTGGGGAGGGGAGTGTAGATATGTTCGCGGTCAGCCATCGGGAGGTGAATCTGGGGAATGGAGATCGAGAGCTTCTTCCGGGAAGCAGTAGCTGACGCCATAGTCGCAGTGGTAGGGGCGCTGGTTGCCTTGGCAATACCAGGCTCAACGGGAGCAGCCTTTTGGAAATCTACGCTAGACTCCACGACAGGTACAAATGCAGTAGATGCACTAGTAGTATCCTGGGAAGCAGGCTCAACAGAAGCGTGACCAGCAGGAGGCTCCATCGAAGAGTCAATAGCCTCAGCAATGGCATCTTCAATAGGAGCCTCCAAAACAATACTGGGTTGAGTTCGGCTGCGCATCTTCGAGAAGCGAGCTGAAGTTGAAGACTCTGGTCTCGAATGGGGGGGGGCGCTGGGTTCGCCAAGTTTGATCTCGACAGGGTTTGAAAAAACCTTTGACTGTCTAGTCACGCTAGAATTAACCAAGGGGTTACTAGCGAGGCGGAGAGGGTTAGTGCAAGAACGTCCCCGAGTAGTCAGCTTGTTTCCAACAGTGTTGCGCTTCTTCACTTTGATAACTTCAGATGGAGCCCGATTGACGTAAATCAGGCCATCGGGTGGAAGAATGCTTTCTTGACGCATGTAGCTTTTGTCGGCACGGTTGGAATCACTAGAGTTCTTGCGGATCAACGGAGCAATGGAGTCAGTGGGAGACATGACATCAAGCTTGGCCCCGGCTGCTGGTGGGGTCAAAGCGTTCTCGACAGCGTTGAACGACTGGTCCCAAAACGACGACTTGTTAGCGCCTGAAGACTCTTCAGACAGACGACTCATCTCGGGCCAAGCAACTGCTTGCACTGCCTTGCCAGAAGCAGTACCACTGTTACGTTTCTCAGGTAACGTGTACTGGTCCACCAGCTTCTGTTCATGCTGATCAATGATGGCCTTGGTCAACTGCTCCTCGCGATATTCGCGCTCTTCGCGATCCAAGGCCTCCTCAAGTGCACCCTCAAGATCCATTGTCAAGTCACGAGGGATAGTTGGCATCGGCAAGACAGGAGCCTTCGACCCCAACCCAGTGTCAGGTTTGGGCCGACTGTTGAACTCACGAAGCCTATCTCCAAGATTCGGCTGGGTTTCGAACAAGGTGGTAAAAGGCAGAGTCTGGGCGCTGGGACTAAACGCAAGAGTCGAGCTATCAAGACGGCAGCTGTTACCAAAGGTACCTGTAGAGCTGTTCATCGCCTGGAGGCATTGATAGTTTGTCATCTTGGGCTTTGCCTTGGGGCGTCGATGATGCACAACGCTAGAAGTACTACCGCTGCTGCTGGAGTGTCTGCTACTGTTTTCGCCAACACCCTGGAATTGGAAAACAGTATTCGACAAGCCTTGGCGAGCCGGAGTGCTTGCCATGGCACGAAGGCCAACCATGTACGTAGGCTCTGGAACAATGCTCCGGCCAGAGTCAAAGCTGCGGAAACTGCTTTGGGTTTGGGCACTCGCCAAGGAAGCAACAGTCCCGAGCTGAGGAATGGCAATAGATTTAGCACGATAACTGGGAGGAGTCGGTCTTTCATATCCACCAGTATCCAAAGTGCTTCGTCTAAGCACATCGATCAGAGGACTACCACCGCTGCGCATAGCCGCGGCAGTGTCCATAGCCTTTTGCAACTCATCATCAGGCGTTGAAGGCCGGGGATTAGGATCCGGGGCAGAGAAATCCGCAATGGTGACACCATCACGAGATGGCAGAGTCACTGCTGCAGACGAACGGTCAGCAGAGCGGAGCTTCCGAGGTTCATCTTCACTGCGGCGAATATGGAGAACAACGGGCGACGATGCAATCTCAACGCGATCGTAATCAACATCAATAGCACTGGTGTTTGTAGTGCGAATGGATGACGAATGAGGTGAGTAGCGGGTACGGTTGGAAGGCGTTCCAACTGATGGAGTTGTGATGGAGCGAGGGACAGCACGGGCGCGCTCGTTGGGGGTGATTTCGAAACTGCGAGTCACAGCGCCACTAGTCACACCACTCAGGGCAGCTTCGGTAGCCTCCCGGGCGAGAGGAACGGGAGAAGCACGGTACTCGGGCTGAGCAGCTGTAGTACAAGCAACAGTGCGCAGGGGAGTGGCCGGCTGCTTTTTAACGGGAAGCGGCAGGTGGCTCTTAGGGGTCGAGGATGCCACGGGTGAGCCCCAACCGAGATCGAAGACCAAAGGGGCGCTACGACCAGTGCTCTTGTCGGCAATCTTGCCAGTGATTGTAGCGCACTCGCTCCGATTGTAGTCGCGAGCCCTGATAGTGAGGGGTGCGGGAACTTCAACTTCGACTTCCGGCTCGGCGGCGATAACTGCCTCAGCCGTAATCTCGGTCGTGGACATCTTGGGGTTATAGATGGATTCCGATGATGGGGTCATTGTTAAAAACTTGATTGAATAGTCAGGGTGAAAGTTTGCACGGAAAGAAAGATTCGCGATGCTGGGGGGAAAGGGAAGTCAGGAAAGTTGGGCGATGGAAAGGAGGGAAAAAAACAGAAATCTCTGTTGCGGGTTGATACCATGTTTATATAGAAGAATTTTCACCTCCGTTTGCTGCTTATGCTGTTCCCAAAGCGTGATATCGATTTCTCAAAACGGTTGCCTTTTGATGTTCAGATTGGATGCGGGCTTTCCTCTTTTGGCTTGTGTATGTTTGTTGTGATGGACACCCACCATGGTGTTGTTTACTGGAACTGGGCTACATCTTTGTATAAGAAGCATTCAATGACCCTGTGTTCAAGATGGAGTGAAGTTTGGGAATGCCTAAACACTTGTGGGTAGTTTGTAAATGACAATTTTATTATTCAGACTTTTGATCCCATTTATTTATTGTCGTGATCTCATGTTGTTGATAATTAGAATTTTGTATAGTGGCAGTTATAGGGTTAAAATAGGGTTACAATATTATATAATGTGGCGTCAAATGTGGCGCTTGACTAACTGTGGCGCATATCACGATAACGTTGGATCACTGCCACTGCTGACAATATCCACCTTGATGCATAATCTAATCTGCTTTTGTACCGCGGAATTCAAACATGCAAGCTCAGCACACCGCGTCGTTGTTTCCAAGTATTAGCAAGCTGACAAGTGGGTAAAGCCAAGAAATCCAAGTGCTTGAGTTGTCTTACTGGACATATTTCAGACCAATGGCAAGTGCTTGAGCAACTTCATGATTCAGCTTAGTCAGCCGCTAACTGTAGACAACAACCACAAAGCTATTCTAATGTTGGAAGTCTGGACATTATTAGTAGCATCCAATATCTTGTTTTTAATACCAATCACATCTAAACATACCCAAGTTAGAGTGGTAAACCACAAGGCTCAACCAACCACCCCATTATTTTGATAGATCGTCGCATTCTTCTCTCCAAACTGTCAAGTTCACTGGACTGGTCTTCTTTTCTCTAAAAGTATTCGTCATAATATCTACATGTTCCTTGACAGAAGCTTCCATCGGATGAAGCGACCCCCTTCTCTTCTCTTTCCCCCCTGGTCTTGCATCACCGCATCCCATCTCGTCACGGACCCCCCCTCCCCCTCCCAAAAAGACTTGTGAGTCGTGTAGTCTGTAAGACAATCCGAGAGATTGGAAACAAAACAAGACGTAACTCTAGAGAGGACGCCCTTTCAGGTACAGAATGTGTCGACTAGGATCTAGCCATCCATCCACTCAGCGAACTTGGCCAAGCTCAAGCTCCTTGCTAGTTCCGCAGCTCTAGCTCCTGATTCTTCCCGTAGACTTCGTCGTGTCGATCAAACAAACCTGGCATCACGTCCTAACGAAACGAACCACCACCCCTTCCTCTAGCCTTCGTCAACCTAGTCTCCTTCCAGGCCAGGGACCGCTGAATACTGTCACGATTATGACAATTTCCGTCTTGGCGCAGGCGTTCACCGCCCGGCCCGAGGATGAGAATCTTTAAATCCGAACAAGTTCATAGCGAACCTGGTTCCCGAAGACCCAAGCCAGCCAGCCAGCGCGCAGCCCTTGCCTTGACGTTGAGACCCGAAGGCCAAGAAATAAGAAAGGGAAGTTTCTCTTTTTGAAAGCAAGCTAACTTTTCAATTCAATTGGGCCGCGCTTTCCGTGTTTAGATCTTGATGCGGGTGGCACGGCGCACGTTACACCAACAAAAGATTTCAATTGTCGTGCTTGCCTTTTTGAATTCTTGATCGTCTTTCCTTCCCTTTTTAAAAAAAAAAAAAAAAAAGGGAAGGCGCTGAAAGATGGCGAGGCTGTGACCTTTAGTTTCTGGACCTATTGTTTCCTCGTCTTTTTTTTCTTCTTGTCTCTTTGTATCTTCTCTTCTTCTTCCTTCTTTGAACTATCTCTCCTTTGTATCTGAGTCTTATTTTGTCGAACACGATCGCACGATCCCCATATATACTTTCACGTAACCAACTTCAACCATTCACTTATTACGCAAACTTGCGACGACTCATCTCTTTCAAGTACCATCTCTATATACACGCTGGACGTGATACGATAGACCGAAACCGAATAACCTTCTCTTCTGTCTCCACCTCGAAAATTGCTTTGTTTTCGAATCTTCAGCTAGCTGTGACCCTTGAATCCTCGGCTTTGGCTCTCGTCATAATACATCGAATCCACTCGTTTACCTCAAATCTACCTTGCTTCTGCTGCTGTTCAGGCCGCCAAATACTTTGTGCGCATATAATACTACAACGGGGTTCGCCATACCTACTTGAACTAGAGAATCTATACGCATATAGATATACATAGATACATCATTTCCAACCGGCTTCGCTCTTTACACACATTACAATCAGACGAGATGGTTATGCGCACTGCACAGCCTCTTTGGAGGGCCGCACAAAGCGGGACAATGCTGAGGGCCCAGATGCTCCCTCAGTTCCGCATGCAAACCACCACCAGGCTCAGTGCCATGCCTTCTAGCGGTGTCATCTCCGCTAGCCGACAAACAGTGCCCCGTATAGGAAGCCGTCAGCAGCGCATGCATTTCACTTCTCAAGGTAAGCTATGACGCAACTATTCCCCAAAGGAGACATTTGGTGCAGCATGACACGTGGGAAGTCCCGCAAATTGGAGGGGGGTGTCAGTCAGACGAAAAGTAGCGTTGAAGCGGACCGCCACCACCAGTCCCAAGCTTTCGGGCCGTGGTTGTTCCTGCAGCCAAGTGATGATTGCAAAGGTCTAGCCGGGTAGATCGGATCTGATAGGTACATGTCAAAAAGTTTTTTGTTTCTTTTCTTTTCGACTGGGGTTCTATGGCTATACGGAACCACGGTTCTGTCCTGTCGGCTTTTCGCAGGCGATACAGGCATAGGACACTCACTTTATAGCACATGGCGATGTTGGTTGCATTTTGATGTTGCACCCGCCTATGCATTTGAAAATTTGGATCCTATAAGTCCAACGTATAATAAAATATGTATACTAACCGTCGATTTGATATATAGGACCCCAACCGGAGCCGTCCCTGGGCCACAAGATGATGGAATCCGCTGCCACCACCTTTGCATCTATCCTAATACTAGGTCTCGGTTTTGCCGGTGCTGGTTACGCTTACCACAAGTTTTACAAACGTCTTGTTCTGCGCAAGATTGCTGGTGCATTTGAGCCCGGTGACCCTGTGCTTGATCTTGCTGCCGTAGCAAAGGAAGTTCCTCATGGCCCTTCCGGTAAGGTCCAGTGGGTTGAGCGTGACGAGCAAGACCGTTTGGACAATATTGTTGCGGGTGTTGAAAAGGGTCACTACTACCTGCTCATTGGTGAAAAGGGCACTGGCAAAAGCAGTATGCTATTAGAGTCGATGCGCAAGATTGACGGCGTTGGTGTTGCAATGCTCGAGTCTCACGCTGATCTCGAAATCATGCGTATCAGACTAGGCAAAGCCCTGGACTTTGAGTTTCACGAGGACTACATTGGTGGATACTTCTCCGAGCGTGGTCCCCGTGACAGCACGGCGCTTTTGGATATTGAACGTGCGCTCAACAAGCTTGAAAAGGTTGCCCTGCATCATCGGGCCAAACACCACAAGCCGTTGATCCTAATCATTAATCAGATGCATCTCATCCGCGATAACGACGACGGCAAAGATCTAATCGAACTTCTTCAGCAACGTGCCGAGCAATGGGCGGCTGCCAACCTTGTCACCATGATCTTCAACAGTGACGACTACTGGGTTTACGAGCGCCTCAAGCTTCTCGCCACACGCATGGAGGTTCTTTCAATCACGGATCTGGACAAGCAAAGGGCCATGAAAGCGCTAAATGAATTCCGTATCCGTCAGACAGGTCGTCCTATTGATCAACCCATGCTGGAAGAGATCTACAACCGCATTGGTGGTCGTCTAGCTTTTCTGAACCGCGTGGCCAAGAGTAATGATATGCTTGCTACGTGTGATCAAATCAAGGATACGGAGAAGCGTTGGTTCCTGAACCAATGCTGGATCCTTGGCATGGAAATGGACGACGATGTCATGGACCAACAAAAGTGGGCTGCCGCTGCCATGGCACTCGCCCTTGCCCTTGTCGATAAAGAAAAGGAGCTCACAGCCGAGGACGTTTACCACGATGAGACGGGCTACAATCTGCCTTCCTTCCCCTTCCATGAAGCCCAATACATCCAAACCCGTTGTGATTTCATCCGCCAACTCGACCGCCTCAACCTCATGGCCATTGTCTCCACCACTTCTGAAGTCCGTGCTAGTTCTGTGCCCATGCACCGTGCCTTCCGCGAGATTTGCTCTGAACCCGGCTTCCGCGAACGCCTTGAGGCCACCATGCAGCGTATTTCAGACATTGAGTCTCTTGGTCGTACACGTGAGTTGGTGGCCAAGGATCTGGTCCTTGGGGGTAGATACACCATCAAAAGTCTTGCTAAAAAGGAGGGTGTGGTTGTGGAATTGGTGCAGCCTCCTGAGGAGGATGAGAGAGACAACTAGGAGGAACAGTGTAGTCAGGTGTCCGAGTTTGCGGAGGATGATATGTTGTTTTGGCGTTACTGGATGGTGAAAGGATTCCGAGTTTAGATCACATGGGACTTGGGGATTTAATGGTGCCTCATGATGGATGTGTGGTGGCTTTTGCATGTACTGTATGTACTACTCTGTATATGCTTCTTTTTTTCCTGCTTTTTTCTTTTCCTGGATAGACTCGTTAGTCTACTCAAGAGGTGGTCTACTGTGTTACATTGGGCTTCTAGATTTCCTTTGTTCATTTGGCAGTTTTCCTTTTGTTTCTAATAGACAAATATATAAGCCGTGATATATTATTTTGTTTACGTGATCTACAATATAGTGCTTCCCAGTCCAATATATCAAAAAAGCCTCCGACTCCCTATATATCATTTGAAGCATTACACACACATCCAGTCTGGATCTGAAGGGTCGTCGCATCATCTCTCCATCACGGCTCCTGCTCTCTTTCGGCAGGTCTACTCCGTGACTCCATAATCCGTTCCTGTATTCTCACTTCATTCACAGCCACAACCAAAGCTTTCTTGTCATCTGTAGTCAATCCCTCGTCTTCTTCTCCTGACAATGCCACGATTCCCGTATCCACCTCTTTCCTTGTTAACTGAGATTCTAAAGGTCTACCTTGTATGGTCGCATCTGTTGTTCCCGCCGTCGCTCCTCCCCATGCCGGCGCAACACTGTCTTTTTTTTCTTCACGGACTTTCTCGGCTTCTTTAGCAGCATGTATCCTTTTTTGCCGTTGACGCAGTTGGTACCACCACAAGCCTGCTATTGTGAACACTACAAGACCACCAACTATTGACCCGGCGATGAGACCTCCCTTTTCACCAGGTGAAAGACCATGGTGTGGTTTTGGTGATCCAGAGGGCAAAAGGCTAGAAGAAGGAGCAACGCTGCCGAGTATAAAGACAGGAGATAGAGTTGACATAAGCTGCAGGACATAAGAGCCGGGATCGAGGTTAGATGGAACGAGCCATGTGTAATTACTCGCCGAGAAGTCAACAGAAGCAACAGCTGTAGGTTCAAGTTAGCTAATTTAGATTGTATGCCCGTAGTATGTGGTTTTCAATCAACTTACTGTAAATTCTCTGCTCGGTGGTCCCCGCATACTGGTCCACAAGCACTAGTTTCAGTTCCACATCTCCCGTCCGGCCAGTCCTCCATGCCACAACATATTCCTCTCCTAGTGGAATGATCTCATCGGCTAACGGAAGTCGAAATGTCAAATTGCCGCTACTCCCTGTAGCGGCAGATTCTTTGGATTCAACCGCTGACGACATCCCCTCATGGAACAACGCCCCATACCTCTTTATAATCGGTACACTCGGCGGTCGTCTACGAGTCAGGGTCCCCGGATGTCGTTCGTACTGTGGAACTGACTGTGTATGTGTAGCCGACGACATAGTGGACGTCAACAGGGTGTGAGTGTCTACTGCTGAGGCAAATGAGGAGGGTAATAGGGCTAGGGTCGAGGCGACGCGCAAGATGAGGCTGAAAGGCGTCATGATTGCGGTGGTGGCAGATAGCGGAGTCGACTGAGCATTCTGTAGTTGCGCGATATGATTTTATGCAGATTTGAGGTGATTTGTTGAGAGTTCGGTATGAGTGTAATTGGAGAATTGAGATTGGAGACTGTCGTCGTTACGAGAGGGATAAGATCTATATAAATCTATTAATGACGATAGTGTACGATTGATAAAGAAACAACCATCACAGATAACCAAATGTGCGAAATTGAACCGACCGACCGATGAAATCGCTTCGATAAGGGAAAGAAGAAGAAGAAAAAAAAGCCCCCGGGCGCAACTTTGCTCTTTAACGCACAAACATCAACAAAGCCAATCTGCCCTTGAAAAACCTGATTGATACACTAAAACAACACCACCTCCAGCTTTGGCAATAACTCTCTATCTTCTGGTTGTAAAGCGTAAAGGAAACTCCGCTAGAAATAGTCGTTGCAAATTTTCCTTCTCATTTTGCACATCTCGGCAGCTTCTTCTTCTTGGCTTGGTGATGGTATAATTAGGGTTAGTAAAATCACTACTACATGTAATTTCACAAACAACAAAGCGCAACATGTTAAGACAAACTATATGACGCTCTTCATCACGAGATGCCAAACGGCTAACAATTCCTTTGAAAAGAGATGAAAAACGATACCCAATAACTCCCATATATCTACCCACCCACAAAAAGAAAAAGAAAAAAAAAACACAAATGATATAGAAACGCAATCCATACAGAAAAAGAAGAAAAGAAAAAGAAAAATGAAAAGAAAAATGAAAAAAAAAAAAAAACTCCACCACTTATTTGCGGAATGTCGCTGACCGCCCACCCTTCATGGGTGGTGCTCTGCGAGCACCCTTGATCGGTCTATCCAGAGCTGCCTTGGCATACGGATTGAACGCCTTCTTGTGCGCCTCCACTGCCTTGTCAACACTGCCGTACATGACCGACCTGGCCGTATCATAGTCGAAGGCTTCCTCCTCCTCATCTTCCTCTCCTTCCTCCTTGCCCTCCACCCCCTCGACGCTCTCGACATGGTCTTCATCTATAATATCACCACTAGAGTTGCTCCGCAATTTCTTGATCTTTTCCTTCTTCGCCGCCTTGCGAGCTGCCTTCTTGGCTCTCTTGCGCGTAATGACCTCTTGTCTTTTAGCCTCATCGTCATCCATCTCATCATCCTCTTTGCTCTCATCACTTCCACTGCTAGCATTTCCTGTAGCGTTGTTTTCGGTAGAGGATGGGTGGCTAGAGCCTGCAGATTCAGGCTCGGGCGCCTTACGCTTGATACCAGCCTTGAGAGTAAACTCTTCCTCCTTGAGCTTGACTGGCGTGCTTTCAACCCGAATCATTTCCACTGCTTCCCGCTCTTTTGCACGAATCTTCTCCTGTTCCGCCAAAAGAGCTGCTTGACTACGCTCTGAAAGAACGGAAAGCATGTCGGGATGACGCCGTTGCCAGGGAAGTTGAATATAGTCATTATCGGCACTAGAGATCAAAGCAGAGCTTTTAGGAACCTCCCAAGCGCTACTGAGGAGCATGCCCCCAAAGAGTTGAGAAACGTTGAGACGGGAAGCACTGATATCATCACCCATCAGGCTGGAGTCATTCTTCATTTCAGTATCTTCACTAAGAGGAAGGTGGGCCTTGATGGTAAGCTTTCTGTCCGAAGAGTTGATGAACTGGAGAAGCGAAGGCCCGGTGGAACCATCGAGAGTCGACTTCTTAACCAATTCCCAAAGTTCGCAGATGCACTCACGCACCAGGTTGGCGTGTCGGGGAATAAGTGCTTCCAGAGTTGAACGCTCATCGGGAAGATCACGCGCAATGTCATGGAGCACCTGGTTCGACATGACATATTGCGGGCTCTCATCCTCATCGCGAGCCTTCTGGTCACGCCATTGCCAAAGGGCACGGTACACTGCAAACTGCGGGCCGTCCATAGGTCGCACCTGCTTGAGGATAGGCCCGAGCCAGCCACGTGTTCCGTCACCTGTCTCGGGATCAAAGGTCAGTTGGTCGTAGCGCGTCAGAGCCCGCTCTTTGGATTTGCGCACAACCTCGGCCATCAAGTTCATGTCAGCCCGGCTGTCATCAGAGTGCTGGACAAGTTCATTGCGCATCATGTCGTAAATATAAAGGAGGAAATGCGTATCTGACTGTGCGTAGAACAACATTTCATTGGGAATAGGCCGTCTTCTCCAGTCCGCCAATTGGTACTTTTTGTCTGCATCAAAGTTGACAAACTTCTTTAGTAGGTAGGCAAGACTACGCTGAGGGTAGCTAAGAACCTCACAGGCGTAGTATGTGTCAAAGTAGCCGTTTAGGTAGAGGCCCAGATCGCGCTGAAGCCACTGGACATCCATATGAGCACCGTGAAGGACCTTGATAATCTTGGGATCAGCAAAAATCTCATTCAACACCTCGAGCTTGTGTCTCCAGGGTTGTAATGTGTCGACGATCCAATCTTGGGTGCGGGTGCTGATTTGCATTAGGCAGGTGATACCAACGTATGTTCGGTAATCATGATGCTCCAGATCGATTGCAATCTCATTCGCCTTTTTCAGTTCTGCTAGCATCTCCAAAACTTCCTCATACGTGCTGACCCAGGTGGCCCGCGTGTGTTCCAACGGCTTATAAGGAATAGGATCGGCCTGCTGGAACGCACGCTCCGGGAAGGCCGACTTTAAGATCTCAGTCTCGTAGGGGTGACGATATTCCATGTGGCCATTATAATCGGCGAGGGCGATGGATTGGTCGAGGGGAACGATGGCATGCGGCTTCTTGGTAAGGATGGGTTTCCAGACGGTCTGGACGTGGTTGTTGGTCTGATGTTCAAATTTGAGCTGCGGCTTCCGAACATTGGCGTTACGAAGATTAGCCTGAAGAGGCGTCGACCTTTTGTTGTTTGACTATATGGGGTGACGATAGTAATTAGTATGAGATGTTGAAGGAAGTTAAGCTAAAAGGGCGGTCATGATAGTTTTCAACTTACGCTTTCCGCGAGACCGGCATCGCGGCGCTTGGCAAAGCCGGTGCATTCATCGAGCGCAGAATCTGCCTTTTCAAAAATACAATCGATTATATCGACAATTTGGGTCCAGTTGAGGTCGAGGTCTTCAGTGTCTTGGATATGCGGCGCCTGGGTCCCAACGACCTTGGCTTCAGCCTTTAGAACCTTTTGTGACAGACCCAAGATACGGGAAACACTACTTTCGAGTCTGGCAGCGGTCGCCGGATTGGCAGTTTTCTGGAAATCAAGATCTTCAACAGCCAACCGGTTGACAGTCTTGACGGTCGCAATCAAAGCGTTCTGGACGCCCTCCCGAAGGGACTGGAAGTCGGGCGGGCTAGCCATGATTATGAAGGAAAAAAAAAATAACAAAGGACAGGAGTGCTAATTAACGGGTAGTAGTGACTGATAAAACAACAAAAATTGACGATTCTATAACTGATGAGAGTACCGTAGTAAACGGCTCTGAAGCTATTGATTTGACTCGAGTGGGAGGTATCACGAAACAACCCATTACCAGGCCTCGTGAGAATTTCTGAGATGCAAGAGCGCCTTATCGATAACAGAAAGTTTAGCGCATGCAGAAGGAGCTTTCGTCAGCCTAATAACAAGAATCCTGCCAGATGGTTACAGCTGGCGGACTGCTCTGTCATAATAGTTTGCTATAATTTTGATGATCTTGTCTTCTCTGGCGACGTCCACACCGAAAAAGCTCTGCAACCACGTTCACAATGTCAGCCTCACTTGCACCTGAATGTAACGAAATCAAGGAGTATGGCTAATCGTAAGTTGTCTACTACAAATACTTATAGCGTTGCTAACGCTATGTGTCTAGGCGGTATGATACCTGCTTTTTGAAATGGTATAGCGAAAGTAAGCGTTTTACTCTCCACTGAACATCTTGGTAAATAGAAATGCGCCTTGACTTAGCATCAGCCTGCTAACATATCGACTTTCCAGAATACTTGCGTGGTGAACGTACAGAGAATCCAGAATGCACTGGTCTTTTCAAGGACTACCGCAAGTGCTTGACAGTAGGTTTACATGACATATCTTGGCATCCATCAAATACTGACTTTGAATACATCCAGGCCGCCCTCAAGGAGCGTGGTATTGACAAGTTACTTGACGATGCCCGTGAGGATAACAAGGAAAATGACAACTCATACTTGAACAGAAAATGTAAGTTTTGTTTCATTTTTTTTCCCTTTCTTGTTGAAGAGAAACAACATCCGACTGGGTAGCTAATATTTACCAGGAGTGTTTTCTATCTGCGGGTTATGTACTTTCGACATCATCATGGTCAACCACATTGCATCTGTACTTACATTAGACTAAGGATATCCCTAACTTCTATGTTAGCATCACATTTCCATATCAACCTACATGTATCTGTCTGCCAAAGTAATTTGTAGTTTAATCATTTACGGCACTTACCATATTTAGTCATTTGTGAAACTACGCCATCGACACGTGAAGTACAGGTTCTTGCCAATTTAGGTACTAGCACCAACCGTAACACGTGACCTAGCAACAACAAACGTCAACTGCCATTTCCACGTATTGACTATGCATCGTGATACTGCTATCTTTGCCGCATGACTTATCAAATATTGGTTGGGGTTCAACTATTCTGGGCTTTAACTCAATCTTGTGTCGCTTTTGTTTTCTACATATCACTCAATTCCCTAATACGGAACATCCGCCTTGATCAATACGCGAATGGGCCAGCCAGATCGCCTGGACGAACCACGAACACTGGATCCCAAAAGCCAAGCCCTTCAAACCAGCCTTGCCCTGTCACTCAATTCGAGCTTGAAAAAAATAAGAGCACGGCATATCAATTGTACCGACATATCAGCAATATTCTCGATGATATCTGTCCACGCCCACATCTTTACTCTCTACATTTCGTTTTTCACTTGTGCTCTCATTTCGTGGTAGCGTTGATATTAACACGCGGATGATGAACAGATAGTACCTACTCCTTCCACTGGCAACTCTTTAATTCCCTGGTTTTACTCCTCTGCACAAGCGACCTTGGAGCCCATTCCATCAGTGAATTTCTAGCTTCTCCTAAGCTAAACTTTGTTCTACCGGCAACACATTAGGGCCCTCGTCTCCCCTCCATAACTCTCCACCCGCCGTCTACATACCCACGTCTTTGCACGACCACGACACTACGAGGCCCCAAGGCGACCCTTTCACTACGAGAGACGGACCACTACAGCAATCGCAATCCCGTACCGAACTCCAAGAACAAACATACGACCGAACAACAGATTTACAGCACTTGGCGCCATTAGTCTGCGATAGCGAACTAGGCACATCATCTAAGCTTTGCGTTTTCAAATTACCTCATTGGCACTACTGCGAAGCTCGCAATGCTTGTTGCTGTTCCGATTTGCTACTCTTAGCCCGGCCTTTTGATCCGACCTTATGCACGCATTCTCCGTAGTGACTTTCGGCATCTTTGTTGCTGGCTATATCACTGCGCGCTGGGATCTCGTTACCCGTCTGTATGAGCTGTCAATCTTTGCTTGGGAATACGGCGTCATTGTTAGTAGTGTGTTTTCCTGCAGCCATGGAAAAATCGGCCGGGAGGCAGATTTTCCGTGTCGTGGGCTTCAGTAGTAGTACGTCGATATATAGCTAATACTTGGTTTTCAATACTAGACCCGCGCAGCTAGAGCCTTTCTTGGTCTCACCTTTCTTTTCATAGCGCTCTTCTTGCCTGTTTCAATACTAGCATCTCAAGAATCAAGTGAGGTAAGTGGCGCTCGACCGTTCCCGTGTGACAACCTTTGCCTTGGCTAACACTTTTTTTTGGTCTACATGTAGCACCCTCGAAACCCCGTATGCGGTGTGTCTGGTCGAGAGCAACTTCGTCGCCGTGGCTCTCTGACCTTCTTTTAATACAACGGCGTGCATAACCTTTTAAGCTAAATCTGGCCATGCCGTCCCTCGCCCGGGATGGCCTAATGCGCATCTTTTGGCCGGCAGACATATCACGAACTGGAGACCCGGGAGTCATTGTGGGATGGAAAAACTCTGAGCGAGACGTTTTTGTTGTCGCAATTCTTGATGTGCTCGATGTGAGTAATTTATATTCTTGTATCCTTTCCAGAACCAGCTTACTAACTCGGTCAACCATAGCCCCGCGTTGTTGAACTTCATCTAAAGTCAAATAGCCTGTTTAGAAATGCGCCACACTCAGTCAGCCGAATCTTTGAGCTATGTGGTCGAAATTCAATGCGCGTCCTCGGACTCGCTAACCAAGCGCCATCCGCTACCGACTCCGACTGCTCATGGATCATCGCCAACATTGTTCCCAATGTTCTAGTTCCCCGGGTTCGCTGTCCGACTGTGTCCAGCATACAGATCATCATGTTTGACCGGCCAAAACCGTACAAAATGCAATACTTATCACTAAAACCAATCTCATTGGCTCTTGGCCACAAGCCCATAACCGACGACACAACTGACCTCGAAGCTAAAGATGAAAAGAATGAGCAAGAGAGGCAAAATTACAAGCGGAAACTAGTCCAGCGTCTAGAAGAGCACACGATAATGGTGCGAAATCCGACAGCCAAGGAACGGGCTCTTCCCTTGATTGTCAATCAAATCAACTGCTCGTGGGAACTGGAGGAGCTTATCCAGAAACACAGTTCTCTCATCCGTACTCGGCCTCGACGCGGGCTTAGTATATCTGAAAGAGTAGCGAATGGTGCTGTTACGGCAACTAACATGGCCATGGCATACCTTTGGGCATTCTTATGCTTGTGCATATGGCCTATAATAGAACGGACGTTGGTACTTCTCGCGATGGGGCATAGAATCGCCGCCGAGATGTTGCTACAACTCCTTGAGTTCCGAGCCCGACCTAGCTATGCGGCCCTAAAAGACCTCTCAGCCACAGCACAACAAGTCGAGATCCGGCTTCAACAGTTTTGCTATTGGCCCATGCAAAATATGATGTTGCGCCAACGCAAACAAGATTGGGCTAGTGTTACGACTAATCATCCCGAGTATATCCGGTTCTTTAATAGCCTATGGCTTGTTGCCAACGATGTTATCATCGGCATTGCCATTGGCCACTACGTCATCGAGCACTGCGACTGGGTGGCAACTCAAATCAGCCATCTGCTGGACACGTATACGGTACTTGCCCTGCAACGCAGCATCTCGTGGTTAATGGGGTGGCCAGCTGGCCTGAAGCTCAACAATGAGCTTGCTGCTTTTCTTGGGGACCTCTTCTTGTGGGTGATTGAATACTGGGCTAGCTGCATTAATATGCTTCACCCTGTTCTCCGTAACATTATCTGGTTCATCGGCTTCTCAAGTTTTGCTGGCGCCAGTATGCCGATTGCCATGTTCTCGGATCTGCTATCCGGCCTTACCATCCACATCTACTCATTCTACTTGGCATCAGCTCGGATATTCAACTGGCAACTAACTATCCTAATCTCACTATTCCACCTCTTCCGTGGAAAGAAACACAACGTCTTGCGTGATCGTATTGATTCATGTGACTACGATCTCGATCAGCTTTTGGTTGGCACAATTCTTTTTACGTTATTGTTCTTTCTTTTACCTACCGTTGTTGTATTTTATCTCAACTTTGCAGTGGCACGCATGGTCATCATCTCACTGAAGGCAGTGTTTGATTCACTCCTTTCATGTTTGAACCATTTCCCGTTGTTCGCCATCATGCTTCGAGTAAAGGATCCCAAAAGATTACCAGGCGGCATTCGGTTTGAACTTCGTGATATCGAGGAGTTTTATCCAAATACCGAAAGTAACGAAACTCAAAATTCAGAGCATATTCCTCCGACATCCATCATCTACCTCCGCGTAAGTACCCCCCCATATTCAATAATAGGCAATGTCACTAACATGTATATGCATAGCCCATTCCTCTCAGCTTTCGGGACATGTTCCAACAATACTTCCACATGGCCCAACGGATACATAAGCACTATCTCTCACCACGTGTACTATTATGTCTCTTGACTGGCCGCTTCGTACCCCCCATCGACCGCAAGAACTTGTACAGTCTTCAATATAGCATGCTTCCCGCACAACGAGCTGGAATATGGGAGATGTGGCAGGCTCTAAGCGGGCCGGCTAACAGTCAGCGAGGAGGGGGGGGTGGTTCTAAGAGAACAACGACAGCACAAGGTGGTAGAGGGCGTGGCCATAGATAGGAATACAGGCTGGGGGCTTTTTGATATACATTCAATCATAATAATAATCATAGAGAACAATACATGCCTATGATCAACTGTTGCCAAAGAAGCTATCTGTATCTAGTATATGTTAGGGTTTAGTATAGGGTTCATCTGATTCACCCCGCTAAGAAATTCAACTGCCTGGTGATCCCCCCTACGTGATATATATTGCTCTTGATATCTGTATTAGCAACAACCAAGATTCTCCCAAAGACTTTTTGAATTGTCCAATTTGAATGGTAACTATGGATCTCAATCACGATCAATTCTATAAATACTTTCACGACACAAGTACTGGTGTGTCCATCCCCTCTGGCCGATTACATGCACAACTGCAATGTCATTACATTCAAAATACCCTGAACCCAATCATGTCATGATACTATCAAACTAATATTCACATTTAGAACTCGAGGAACGCATCAGCGCACTCACATCCACTTCATCCCCCGAAGCCCTCAAAGAAACCGTCAATGTCATACGTGGCCGCATCTCAACTTTGACCAAAGAGCTTGCCGATGCTTCTCCCAACATCCCCCGCTACGACCAACGGAACTATAATGAGGTATCACATTCATGACAGTCTACTATATTTGATATTTATCCTTCATTTACTGATACGTCTAATAGTCTCTCAAAACCTTGACTACTAAACTAAACACCACTGCCGAAAAAGCCGCCCCCAAACCCCGCTTCCAATTCCGCCGTACCGCCCGCTCTGATGCCACCACCACTACCACCGCCACCCTAGACACTCGCAAGCTAACCACTAATCATGCGTCTGCGTCTTCCCAGCCACGACCAGCTGCTCTGATAGCCACCGCTACGTCTACGCCCGTTGGTCCCATCAAGGACTACAACCGTATCATCGCAGCGTCTAACGGGCTGGTTCGTCGCCCGAGTTTTTCGGAAGCCAAGGATGTTTTTATTTCAGGACACAATAATTATCGCATTACGTTGCCAAGTACTGCGTCTGCTGCGACAGCTTCGGGGCGCTTAACTGATATCGACGGATGTGTCGTGGATATGTCGGGGGCTACACGGGCAGGAAAGCCGTTTGCTGGGTTTGCAATCAAAAATGTGAAGCAATCGGTGATAATCTCGGGGACGGTGGATGGGCCGGTGCATATCACGGGGATTTCAGACTCTGTGCTGGTCATTGTGGCGAGGCAGGCGCGAATTCATGAGTGTCGGAATGTGGATATATACCTGCACTGTGGCAGTCGGCCGATTATTGAAGACTGCAAAGAACTGAGGTTTGCGCCAGTTCCAGACTACTATGTTAGTAGATATAGGAAGAAGAACCATCGGATTGTAGGAGTCTGATGCTAACTATGATGTGTAGGCGCCTGGCGAGAGCTTGGGGCAAAACCAATGGGATCAGGTTGATGATTTCAAGTGGCTCAAGGTGGATAAGAGTCCGAACTGGGATATTCTCCAAGAGGAAAAGAGGGTGATAGATGATGTATGGAAAGACGTTGAGACTGACGTCTCGTCCACTCCCAGCGCTGTCCATCAACGTCTCCGCTGATGGTAACATAACAGCAGCCGTTTATAGGAATACCAAGTGCAATGGCTACAGCAGTTGGTCATTTTTCTAGTTGATATCAAATCAAGCATCACACTGCTGAGACTCGGAAACAAAGTCTGCACCACCAGCCTTGAGCTTCTCCAACACCTCCTTTTGCTGGTAAATCTTTCTCTCCAAGTCCGCAATTTCATCCTCCTGCTCCGTAATAGTCCGCTCCATATCTGGCAACTGTCGGATCTGCGCTCGTGACCGCTGAACATTGTGCTTCAGCTTGTCCGCTGTATGGACAAGCTCCTTGAGCTGAACATTCATCGTCTTTGGAGGCGCAGAGTTGGCGTTGGCAGTAGCGCCTAGTTCAGAGGCAGCAATGGCATGGAGTTTGACAAGCTCATCGACCATTTGGGTTACACAGTCAATGGAATCAGGAGAGAGGGTAGGTGGGAGAGCCATTGGGTGCTCAGCGCACATCGCCTGGGTTTGCGATCGAGGGGTACCCATTTTGGGTGAGTTGTCGAGGATATAAGGCCGGAAGGGCGAGGGATTGATGGGAAGTCGATGCAATTTGGCAGAAATCGAGTGTGCGATCGGATGATCTTTTCACGCGCTTTGAAAGATGCGACTTTGTGTCCAGGTTAGTGAGGAGGGACGGTAAGTTGTGGGTATCCAAGGCGCATCACGATATTGAGGGTTGGTTGACTGCGTGAAGGGGAGGTGAGATCAAAGTAGCAGGGGGTTTGCCAAAATTGTTAGATGGCGGTGTTAAAGTGGATCCTGAAAACTATAAAGGGTTAGTGGCTGGTGACAACGATACGATTTGTGCGTGTGAATCATCAACCTTCCGATGAATATTGCAGAAATGCGGCTCAGAAAAACACCACGCCAGGTCAATGGACTGATGAACTGACATAGTGAGTGTCTAAGAAAAGCAGGCCCGGGATTCGTGGATGTAACCAACCGCCTGAGGGGCCTAGGTTACATGCATGAACGAGGTGGCTAGTTTCTTTTGCAGCGGACTAGAGAGGAGGGATAGTGGATGGACATTGATGCGCTGCGGCATGTAGACGGTAACGCATGGCTCCATTGGTCCTGCGTTGGGGATGACCCTGAAGGTGTGTGTGTGTGTGTGTGTGTGTGTGTACGCCGGAGCAGGGCCGACAGGGTCGATGAGGGGATTTACGAGGCTGTCATGATATAGAGACTTGGATGGTTGTTCTCTCGGATCTAATATAATTGACTACCGGAGATTTTATCATTGTCCTTAGATTCTGAAAAATCATAATATTCATCTGTTGATGTCATTATCACGGCATAAAATCTATAATATATAATAACGGCGGTACTAAAAAGAATTTCATCGGCGTTTTGAGGGCGATGCTCTAAAATACAAATGAGAGAGCCTCATTGACCAGAGAAGGATTGGAACAAAAGGTACAAACGAGTAACTCCGCTGCCAAGATTGCCGTCATGGCACACACGGGCAAGCACTCTACAAGCAGGTAAAAAGCAAGAGAAGAAGGAAGCCCCAGAAGCAAGCCACTGCGACAAAAGGGAAACCAGAAGCGCCGAAAAAGCAACAAAAATACGTGAGGTCGAGACATGCTGCATGCAGGCTTAACGACTGACAAAACGGCATAGACGGGAAAAAAAATAGAGCCTCAACTTATGATTGGAAGGTCACTAGAAGCTCATGAATTAGCTGAAATTGTGACAGTTCTAAACAACTTCATTATCTGGGAATTGTCATTTTTGAGCCTCAGCCTCGTTGCTCTTTCCTATTACAATCAACGTAGACCAAGATACAAAAGTACCCCTCGTTCCATTTTGCTACCCCGCCATCATCTCACTGTAGGTACTTGTACCTACCATAGCACAAGCCGCCCACCCAGGACGGCCAACCAGCCCACACCCCCTCCTACAAAGACCCAAGAAAAAGGCGGCATAACAAACACCAAAGCTTCACTCCGTTTCCACGTCCGTCCAACTATAGACTGGGATTGCTGGACCATGGGTACTTGTTATCTCCCAGTAAGGGCCCCGGCGGCTCCATTTAATAGTGGCGGCGTCTGCCCTTCTCATTCCTATTTTTCGTTTCTCTGATTTCTTCCCACTCATCGCGATTCATTCCTGATCAACTCTGTATTATTTTTTTTTTCATTCAAGTGTTGCTGTGCTGCGCTTGAACCTTCCTGTTGAGTTGTCCCATATACCATCGGCACCACCACCACCACCACCACATCAATCATCATGGCCCCTACTGTTCCCGACCACAAGGCCTGCCTGAGTACGTCGTCTCCGCCCTCCCCTTTGCCCCAATCCTCTAACGCAGCCGCAATCTCTACCGCTGCGTTTTACCTGAGCTCGTCGCCGTCTCTGTCGCCCCCATCGTCGCCTGCCCAATCCGAACCTCCATTGTCTCCAGCTCTGGTCTTACCGTCCCCAATCCCTCCTCCACCCCCGCCCAAAGATACTCCCTCGACACTTTTGCTGCAGAGACCATCATTCGAAGCTCGTCGTTGTCGCCGATTGGTTTCCGTCTCCCGGCGCGAACGTTCGTCTTCAGCGAAGCCGTTCCATCAGAATCTCCCATTACCAGAAAACCCTCAACCCCGCCATCACACAACACCAGACATCCTCCTTACCCTACTCTACATTCTGGTCTACCTAGAACTCGCTTGGCTAATATTCATGCTCTTGCGCTCGTATAGTCGTCATTGACGGTTGGGGTGTTGCCTCTGCCACTTCTCCCAAGAATGGAGATGCTATCGCCGCCGCCGAGACTCCTGTGATGGACGCTTTCGCCAAGAACTCCACCGACTACGTCGAGCTCGAGGCCTCTTCGCTGGCTGTCGGTCTGCCTGAGGGCCTTATGGGTAACTCCGAAGTCGGTCACCTGAACATTGGTGCTGGCCGTGTCGTCTGGCAAGATGTCGTCCGTATCGACCTCGCCATCAAGAAGGATGAGCTGCTCGACAACGCCGTCATCAAGGAGACCTTTGAGGCTGTTTTAAACGGCAATGGACGTCTGCACCTGTGTGGTCTGGTTTCCCACGGTGGTGTCCACTCCAAGCAGAACCACCTATACGCTCTGCTAAAGGCTGCTAAGAAAATGAACATCCCCGAGGTCTACATTCACGGTTTCGGTGATGGTCGTGACACCGACCCCAAGTCTGGTGCCGCCTACTTTGAGGAGCTGGTTAACTTCATCAAGGAGCTCGGCCTGGGTAAGATCGCCACCATTGTTGGTCGTTACTACGCCATGGACCGTGATAAGCGCTGGGAGCGCGTTGAGCTTGCCCTCAAGGGTATGATCAACGGAGAGGGTGAAGTTTCCACCGATGCCGTTCAGTCCATCAAGAACGTCTACGCTAAGGGTGGTGACAAGGACCGTGACGAGTTCCTCAAGCCCATTATCCTAAACGGCGACGAGGCCCGCATCAAGGATCAGGACGTTGTCTTCTTCTTCAACTACCGCTCCGACCGTGTCCGCCAGATCACTCAGGTACTCGGCGGTGTCGACCCTTCTGTCTGCCCCAACGTCCAGATCCCCAAGATCAATCGCCTAGTCACCATGACCCAATACAAAGGCGACTACCCCTTCGCTGTTGCCTTTGCTCCCCAGCGCATGGACAATGTCTTGGCCGAGTGGCTCGGCAAGCTGGAGGTCAAGCAGGTTCACATTGCCGAGACCGAAAAGTACGCCCATGTCACCTTCTTCTTTAACGGTGGTGTTGAGAAGCAGTTCCCTCTCGAGGAGCGTGACACCACCCAGGATCTGGTCCCTTCCAACAAGGCTGTTGCTACCTATGATCAGGCTCCCGAGATGAGCGCCAATGGTGTCGCCCTTCAGGTTGTTAAGCGTCTGGGCGAGCAGACTTTCCCCTTCGTCATGAACAACTTTGCTCCTCCCGACATGGTTGGCCACACCGGAAACTACGAGGCTGCTATTGTCGCTGTTACTGCTACCGACAAGGCCATTAGCAAAATCTACGAGGCCTGCAAGAAGGAGAATTACATTCTCTTCATTACCGCCGACCACGGCAACGCCGAGGAGATGAAGTTTGATGACGGCAAGCCCAAGACTTCGCACACTACCAACAAGGTTCCCTTCATCATGGCCAACGCCCCCGAGGGCTGGAAGCTGACTGGTGAGGGTGTCTTGGGTGATGTTGCTCCTACTGTTCTGGCTGCCATGGGCCTGCCCATCCCCGAGGAAATGACTGGCACTTCTCTGCTGTCCCGCTCTTGAAAAAATTTGATTAGAGGATAAGAAGTGGTGTGGTAATGTGAGATGAAGGGTGTGTGGAGGACAAAGGCACTGTGCCAAAACTAGAGTCACGGCCAATGTATGCATTGTGCGTTGACATGAACAAATTGTATATCAAATAGAATAAATATGATGACTTGTAAAATACGCATAATCTCTGAATGACATGTGCCGTAGATTATGTGTTATTGTGTGATGGGACGTAATTATACTTGTAGTTCATTAATGCCCCGCCAAACCAGCCTGCTTAGTCATCGCTGACACCCCCACCACCAACAGTAGCTACCCACTAAATCTAGGTACTGGGCACTAGG
>MKGJ01000052.1:26812-77380 GCA_002018255.1 Bretziella fagacearum | reverse complement strand
AAAAAAAAAAAAAAAAAGTAGTTGACCGACGGTTACCGAGAAAAAGATTGGATATCAGATCTGGTGTACAAAGCCGGAGACCGTTAGAATATACTAAAATATTAAAACATAAAGAAGACTAGTGCTTACTTTTTTTTTTTTTTTTGTGGTCACAGCCACTATTTTCCAGTTTTAGTTAGCTTATTTTGGCTTCTTTAATAGCCGGTTGCTTTGGAATGAGATATAAGATTGAGTCTTGTTGAAACTGACCCCGCCTTTCAACTTACTTAGCTTTCTCCATTATACTATAGAAAGTACTTGTGCCCCAGAAAGAACGTGGCCCCACCGACCAATTCAACGTCTTGCTCTTGTGAACCAATCATATTATTCTATTTCATTGAAGAGGCTTTCTCCAGGACAGCACACCTATTTCCTGATTTAAAGGGTTTATACTGGTGGGATGTATAATACAAGATATCCCCTAAATCATAGGTCAGGACAAGGAAGACAACATCTATGTGCGTCATGGGCGGCCTCGGGGACTTTTTTTTTAATACTTTATTTCTCTTTATTTCTCTAGGAGGGGGACGATCTTTAATGTGATAAAAGGTTGGTGTTCGCTTACATACTGCATACTCACACATGTGCTTTATGTTCTTGGGGTTCCCCTTGTCTGTGTTTCCAATATAACGGCCTGATGAGGATATCTTTGAACATTATTCGGGTCATCATGTTGTTCATAATTTGTTTTGGTTGATGAGTTGCATGTTTAAGAAGAAAGAAACAAAACCTTTTTTTTTTTTTTTTTTTTTTTTTTTTTTCATCTTTGACGCATTTGGAATCGTATGACCTGAAGTATCTTTTGCTTGTTTGAAATTAAATTTTTTTTTTTCACATGTATACGTCACAGGGCCTTGATTCTGTTGCCACTCTCAAGGTTTGATCACCGAGAATCATCACAGATATCAAGANGGGGGGGAGAGGGGAGGGAGGTTTTCCTTCTTCTGTCTGCTGTAGCCAGCCAGCTCAGCTTGCCAGATTGACCAAGCTTGTTTTGATGCTCCATTGATCCTTTTGGGCCTTCGCCAAAAGTCTTTCCCCCCCCCCCCCTCCTCTTCCTCCTCGGCGGTTTTGGTTACCATTTCCTTTTTCCAACTCAACCTGTTGATGCCCTTTTTTATTCCTTTTTCTTTTTTCTCATGCACGATTTAGTGTCGTCATCTTATCGTTTCTGGCCCCATTGAAATCCCCCCCCATTTCTTCTCTCTTTCTGTCTGTCTGTCTGTCTGTCTGTCTGTCTCTCATCTGGATTGTCTGGTCTTGGTTGGCCTTGGAATTCGCCATCCTATCCAATGTGTCCCTCTATCGATTCTACCATCTCTGTAAATTTTTTAAATTTTTTTTTTTCACATGTATACGTCACAGGGCCTTGATTCTGTTGCCACTCTCAAGGTTTGATCACCGAGAATCATCACAGATATCAAGATCAACCTGTCGTCAACCAAGGAGAACTGTCCATCGTCATAGATTCCCCAAACTAACCACTACTGTCTCACTAGATATATCTGCTGGCGAACCTACTGTGCCGCAATTGCAGTCTTCTCAAAGTAGTATACAGTAATATTACAATCATGGGTAGGTAGGTAGGTCATCTTGATACGCATGCAACAACCTACTTTAGTTGATTGCGCCCATCACGTCATGCAGCCTGTCATTTTGTGACGAACGCGAGGAGACTTGGGGCGAATATGCTAGACATGATATCACACCGCAGGTGAACGAGAGAAACAGGCAATGATCAGTGCCTTGAGTATCTCTAAGAATCAAATAAATCAAAGAGACAGGGAAAGGAAGTAAACATTATTGTTCATGTATCCCGGTTGAAAAAAAAATAAAAATAAAAATAAAAATAAAAAAATAAAAGGAATACCGGCATCTTTTCTCGCCCTATTTTCTCTTAGAAAACTACATATACTTGCAGTAAATGCATCTCCACCTCCACTCTCTCTTCTTTTCCTTCTTCACATGACCTCCAGCCACGATATCCCATATCCCCATTCTATATTGCGCCCAGCCTGTCATATTCACGCCCTCGGCGGAACCGTTGCACTCATGAGTCGTCGGGCAGGTTCCATCCGCTTGTGGTGGTATTGCATTCTGGGAATTTCAGGCGTACTGGGATTACTTGGAGTCATGTAAGTAGGCGTCAATGGTTGCTTTGCTATTACTAGTATAACCAATTTGGAGAACGGGGGTGGGGGCAAGGGACGTTGGTTTTGTATTATCTTTATTTCTTTTTTCTTCTTCTTCTTTTCTAAATTTGTGCCGGTATTACTGTCTCGTTCAGTTACGGGTTATCAACGGCCGCAGTCATGAGGAACTTTTAATGGTATTGTTTTTGTACTAGGCAGTGTCGAAACAAATAGACTATAATATTGCAATATTCCAACATCATTTTCACTAAGATAATTAGCAGATTATACCTTGACATCGAGAGACCTCGGCGGTAGAGTTGTAAGTGAGTACTTGCATTGTTTTCCATGTGACATGAGATTTCGTACATAGGAGACAAGGACATGCCTCACTGTAGAGTTGTTTAGCTCCAATGAAAGCTGTGACTGCCAGCCAACCTAGGGCAGGTTCAAAGTGTCTAGTACAGGTACAGGTTAGGCTGGGTCCCAAGACAGAACAACATTGGTTCCTGGGCGGGCTTGGGGTTACTTTACGGAATATATATATATATATATTTTTAATTTTTAATTTTTTAATTTTTAATTTTTAATTTTTTAATTTTTTAATTTTTAATTTTTTTAATTTTTTAATTTTAATTTTTAATTTTTTTAATTTTTTTGGATATGTTTGTACAGGAAGGGATATGGCTTCATGATATCTGTTTAGTTTCCTGTGTTCCCGTTTATTTTTATTCTTTTCTTATTCGACCTTGTTTTCTCCTGCTAGATATATGTGACGGGGATTCATCCATCGCCTATATATTAGTTTCATTGATTAACGGCATCCAGAAGCCGCGTAACCGAGCTGAAGCGCGGGGGGTCCCATCACCAATAGCAAAACCAATAGCAAAATTCAACTAGTCCCCAACAAAGTTTCTCAATTCTTATCTACCACTGTTCATACTGTCTACGCCCTATAAACGTCTGTGGTTTTCTTTTTTTTTCTTTTTTTCTTTTTTTTTTTTTTAAAAAAAAAGTAAACCAACACTTCATAGCTCAATGAGTCCAAAGGCTAAACAGGGCTGAAAATCACATATAAGGCTCCTAAGGAAAAAGAAAATGGTCTTGTGATGGATGGCGAGGGACTTGGTAAGAAGTTTGTTGACACTAAAAAGGGAGGTCAACGTTCTCTCGGTTATGATTGATCTTGGGCGTAGAGAGAGAAAAAAAGTCTGTGTCTGGGTTCGGGGATGGTGATTGTTATGTTACAATGTCTTTCCCTTGCGGCAGCAGCTAGTGCATATATCTACATGTTTGGTCTGGAAGCCGGCGGTTGATATGAGAGATGATTAGTGGTTGCGTCAGTCTCCCAAAGTTGGTCAAGTCTCTGTGTATTTTCTGTCACCATCATGTTTGACTTGGAAGATTGTCTCTATGGCCTCAAGAAATTTCACATATAGCCCATAGGCTGAGGAATGGATATATATATGTATATATATATATATATATATATATATCTATATATCTATATATTTAGCCGAGGTGAGTTCTCGCTTCACCGAGATTACTTGCTGACTGCATATAAATTAAGTCCAAGTACAAGTACTCCTCGCAATGTAGAACCAAATATATAAATTACCAAGCAAATAAACTGTACTAGTTTGCTTTATGGGCTCTATCAATATTACCATATAAGTGAGATTCCGTCTTTTGTTTCTGTTTTTACTTTCTTTTTTTCTTTTCTCAATTTTCTCAATCTTGGCGTTTTATTTTTCATGCTTCCTTTTGTTTTGTTTCCTTGAACCTTGGTATTATCACCACCTTTATTAAAATCACACCCCCTCCTGGGCGTGACAAACTCCCCCATGTGAATCTAGCATGTCTGTCTGTCAGACAGAGAGGACTTGTTGCATGTGGATGCAAACGTGGTGGATGGATGGATGGATGGATGGAAGATCAATGAAAATAGCTTTATTCATGAAATTTCTTTAATTTCTTTGATTATTTTTTATTATTCTTTCCTCTTCTCTTCTCTTGTTCCTCGTCAACTCAATGATGGTACGGATTCTTTAATATCAAAAAAAAAAATCCTCAAAAAGGTGTATCATCATATGATATTGGGCTTCAACCAGTCATGTTTCTTTAGTTTGCTTTGTAGTGGCTGTTAGTGTTAAACTAGCTAGACTAGTATAATAAGTTGCCATTTTCACCCCCCGATGCCACGTCTTTCACTAACAAACGTCACTATAAAAGATCAACTACAGGATAAGTCTCTGTTGCTCACTGACATCAGCCTTTCTTTAACTTTATCTGCTGTTCACAGACCCCAAGTATTTCTATTTATTTATAATGTAGCTCTATGACAAACTCCAAAGAAAAAGGAAATAAGAAAGAAGAATAAATATATCCATGAATCTTCTTCAAAGCGTAGCACTCTCAGCCTCTGTATTCCACCTCGGTTATTATTATTGATAAAAAATTCAACTTCCTTTTTCTTGTTTCCTATAGTTTCTGTCAATTTTTTTTTTTTCCTTTTCTTTTCTCATTACTTGATTTGTTTGATACACCCGTAGAGCCCATGACAACTCTCACACACGACCAACCAACCAACTGATTCCCGCCTAACACAAGAATATAAACCTTTCTTCTTTTTTAAAAACCATACACCCTCTCTCTACCCTCTGCCCTCCATACTACTACCTCCACTCTTCATCCCTCCGATCTATCTCGTTCCTCCTCCGCCCTCCACCTTCGCCTCCTACAGCCCATCTTCTTTTTCTTCCTTTTATTCTACCGTCTATATTTTCTTCTTATATATCAACTCCCTCTCTCCCTTCTCTTGAACTTTTCATATCAACTGTCTCTTCTAACTTGGCTTTTATATACTTCTCCTTGCCTTCTCCTTGCCTTCCCCTTGTCTTTATCCTGTCCTCTCCCTCTGTGGCACACCCATCTTCCTTCACTTGCCATCTTCAAATCTGTCACCATCTCAGGTCACTTTTGTTGATTTTATCCTCATCTCTAAAACACGTGACTTTGGCACCACCATCTCAAATCACAGTGTTTGCTCTTTTCATCTATACCAACCAAGTTTTACAAAACAAAAAAACAAAAAAAGGCCTATATCTACATCTATAGGCTTTATTTCCGTTACCTTGGTGGCTATTCTTCTCTTATGCAACCTAGTCTACCCTCAGCTTTCTCCTTCTGTAGCTTGTCTTTTTCTTTTTTCTTTTTTTTCTAAATAGATTCTAGTAAGTAAATCTCGGTGGCAAAATTCTACTTTTGCGTATCGATAGACCAGCACTTTTGTACTGGCTGGTAGTTCTAATCTACCCAAGTCTCATATATAAACCTGCTTGCCTGTCTCGTACGTAGTCTCGTACTTATCTTGACCTATTTCTCCAGTCAACTCTCTCATTCATTCTAACCAATCCGTCCATCAACCAGATATCTCTTCGTCAAATTCCATCTTGACTTTGATTTATTCCGTCTTGGTAAGTTCTCTTCTTATATATCCAACTTTCGCAGATCTACTACCACTGTTCATCTACTTCCCGTCTCCACCTGTCACTTTCCCCCACGATTCCGCTACCAACAAAACTGTGTCTTCAATCTCGTCCCTCCCGTGCCCTTGCTACTCACTCCCATCACGGCCTAGACCACCAGACCATCTCAGGTCCCATCAGATTTCCAATTTCCCGGCCCCCAAGTTCACACTCACTCTCACCCTCTTTCTCTTACTCTTCATCCGTGTACGCCCCTCCAATATATATTCCCATGCCCAGAGTTAGCAAACAGCCCGCATAAGCCGACCTGCACTACCGTCTCGCAGACGACTGCACTATATCATATTACGCACATATACGCCATGTGTACATACTGTAAATGGTAGTTGCCCGCCAGGGATAGGCCTGACAAAATGCCTTCCTTTTTGGATAACTATGTTGACTTCAACAACGGTCCATCGTATGGAGCCTCTGCATTATATATATATATATACATATCATTCTCTCATCTCCACCCTCTTTACCGTCTTTTCATTACACACATTTCTCATTCATCATCCAAAGTATCCTTCTCTTTTTTATATGATTATTACTAACTTGGACAAGACCCTTCTTTTCTTCTCTTATCATCCATATATCCCAATGGCGCTTCACTGCCGCGACGTATCCCCCAAAATGACAGAGACCTCTGAGATCATGAACCAGCCTGTCTACCGACAAGTAAGTTTCCCATCTACGTCTTCTATTATAATACTAACATACTTCCCAGTACTCCCCTACCTCCTCGCAACCAGAAGTCCAGAGCTCCACTACCACCACTCGTGGTCGCAACAAGCTTGGCTATCATCGCACATCCGTTGCCTGTGGTATGTACACTGTGGCATCAACCTTTCCGTCCTTTGGTATTATAATCTCAAGATCCCTAACCATCTTATTATTACCAGGTCACTGCCGCAAGCGCAAGATCCGCTGCATCCCTTCTACCGGCAAGGACCGTGAAGCACGCTGCGACAACTGTGTCCGCCTCAAGAAAGTCTGCACCTTTTATCCCGTCGACCAGACTCCCCCTGATGCCAACCGCACCGCCCCCAACGCCCAAGGCAGCCCCTCCGCACAACACGCCGTCTACTCACCCACCACAGGTCTCCCCATGAGCGCCATGGCTGCCACCCAGGCATCCGAAGTCTCTACCATTGGTATGTCTACCAAGCCTTGTGTGTGTGTGTCTGTCTACACACTACCTCTACTCTCTCCCCTTGACTAACACCATCTTACTCTAGACCCTTACCCTACCTTCCCTGGCGATTGGTCTTACAATCAACACGACCTCCTCGCCCCCATCACCACCACAACCCCCACCTCGGCCGCCAACTACACTCTCCAGGCTAGCCCCCATGACTACGCTTGGCCCGCCGACATCCATGCCGGTGGCGCCTCCGGTATTGATCCGAACTGGTACAGTCACGCGAGCAGCGGTAGCAGTGGAACTGATTCGTCCTCTCGTACCATGTCCTATGATTCCGCCATGTCCGACTACAGCAGCATGGACTCCTCGGCCGCCTATGCGCAAGCACAAGCACACGCCCAAGCTCAGAGCAACTGGGCGTATCCTATTCCTGCCCCGGGCTTTATGATGTCACAGCAGACTCCGGGGTATCTTCATGATGATGTACCGAGTCCGATGTCAGCTAACCCGGCATCGCTGTCGAAATATGCCGGTCAACACTAGATTTTGGCAGCTACACACAAATGCCCACCTCCCAAGTCTTTGTGACTAACTGATGAGAAAAGGTCCCGGGCAACATCTTTCTCTCTCTTTTTCCTCACCACCTTTCTTTTTTCCTTTTTTTTTTTTTTAGTTCGCCTTCGCACATAAGAGACTATATTCGGCTCACACTTAAGCACTACAATCTTACCTCCCGCCCCGCCCCCCCTCAAGTCTCCCCTCACCGCGCCCCATTCCAGGTCTCGGAGGCAATCTATCCCTTGTCTAACGGTAGCCATGATACGGGCTAAAACCCATCCTATACCCCAGTTTTCTTTTACGGTTCAACGGTTTTTCTTTTTTATCACGGCTGGAACTGTTTTCTCGTCTTGTCAGCTGCTGGTATGCAGACTGGCCTTTATGTGGTTTTTCTCTTTTTTTTTTTTCTTCCTTTTTTGTCTTGTCTTCTTTCGTTTGTTTTCTCTTTTGGGTTTTTATCTTATTTAAAGTTTACGGCTGGCCTGGTGGTGGTTTCGTTTTAGATCTGTAATGTTACCAGATCGAAACCTGGATGGTATTGGAGCCATAGAGTTTGACGGAACTCTTGGGTATTAAGACAACAGTGTGGAGAGAGATGCTTAGTTTTTAATATTAAAGGAATGGTCTCGATAACTTATTTTGTACTTGCGTCGACGTACAGTATATCATGAGCATCTATCATGACACAAAGGGCCTGCAATGAGGGTCTTGACAATACTCTTGTTTTCTACTGTGAAGTTGGTAATTCTCCATACCCATTGATAATGATGCAACGAGACCGGAACTCGTACCTCTAATAAAAGAGACTACAATAACATACCATCTCCTCACTACGGCGTCCCCGACAACCTCCATGTCAGAACCAACAACGTAACATAAGCTCCCAAACTCAACCCCGTCAACAACGCCACACTCGTCCCCGCCGTCCGAAACTTCTTCGTCATCATCCCCTCTGCGTCCTCCTCTCTAAAAAATTGCCGATTCCCTTCATACCGCCGATAGATGGCAACTAGCAGGACAGCCGCCCCGTACACGGAGTACATGGCTCCGATGGCGTAGAATTCGCTGGTGAATATTTTGAGGATGATTAGGGCAAATGAGAATTGGCTGATGGCGGTGCGCATGTAGGCGCCTTCAAAGGTTCGTTGGGCGGCTCGCACTTCGACGAGTCTGAGAGGGGTTAGAGTTGGATTTTTTGAGGAGGGAAGATACGATAGGGGCTTACTCGGTTGGGGTGAGCACTACGGAGCGGGCGCGGTGGAGACGGAGACGGAGGTTGTCTTCGGGGTGAGGCTGGTGGAGTGTTAGCCGGGATTCCTTGGGTCACGCAGGGATCGAAGTTTTGGAGTGTACCTGGAACATGATCGCGGTAAGGAATCTAATGGATTCTTGGTAGTTTTTATAAGTATATTTGACAATGATAACCATTAGAGTTTGATGGAGGCTAAGCTTGGTTTCACGCGAGAGTGATTGTCGGAGCAGTGCGATGGAAAAGGTCGCCGTAGTTGAAGCGTGAACGTTGGATGCGATATGTGGGTTACACAACCCTTGTCTCTACAGTCACGTACAAATCATGTGACTGTGTGTCTACTGGGGTTAGGGTAGACGGCTTCCAGCTTACTCCTCCAATATACTGGAGCAAGTGCACTAAGGAATTCTTAGTATCCTAGTATATGGAATGCCAAGTATTGGGGAGATATGTCATTGATAAAAACGGCTTTGTAGAAGATATGAGGTTAACGATCTAGGGCTCGGTAAATGGAAAAGTCGAACTGGGTTTTGGCTTTTCGGTTCTTGGGCTGGGCTGGGGCCCCCTCTTGGATGATAAGATACAGGGAGTGGGTTAGAGGCGGGGGCCGGGGCTGTGAAAAGTTGAGTGCGGCTATGCTAGACAAAAGCAAAAAGAACAACACATGAAGTGTATGGGTGATTGATTATTGATACTAAAGGATGGATAGGCAGTCTATCCATACGCCTATGTACAACCACATAAGACCGAACTTTTATTGTTATTTGGGGCTCAGGGCGAAAGATCGTGACCCCGCTTGAACCACTTGACTCGGGCAGGAACTTTCCCACAAGAAAAAGCCTTCGAAAAAGGTTCAAGTTCTCAAAGATGGGTAACAAAATAGGGAAAAAGGGAAGCATATCACGTGGGGAGGTGATCCATTGGGTTGCTCCTTCCCGTAATGAGGGAGAGGGATGATGGGCTTGTATAGCCTCGTCTGGGTAAGAAGCTTCAATATGTCAAGTTTGATGGGCATTTATTTTTCTTGGTATCCGTGTACTAAACGTATATGCAGATTGAGATATTGAAACACTGATGACTTGATGGGGGTTGGTTGAGAGCAACCACCACCACCACTACCGTTACTACAAGGAAAGGCATTCCATTTTCATCATCTCGCCCCCCCCTTCCCCCAAACGCCCGGTTTGTAGCTACTTGTAGTACAAGCCAGTACAAGTTAGGCCTGGGCTGCAGGTTCTTGTGGCTGAGGAAGGAGGCGGAGTGAAGTTGAAGCATGGGGCGCTATTATTGCCTTTAACTGGTATTACCTTTGGGAGGCAGGATAGAATTAGTCACACGACTAGACACATGGTGATGGAGATTGGCATTCTGTGGCTGTTGAGGCGCGTTGTGTGGCATGAGTGTGTCGGCGTGTTTGCCTTGTGGAATGGATGTCAAGAGGGTTTCAGAGGGAGTTGACTCGAATGTAACATTTGATTATGGAGGACAGGATGAACTTGTAAAAGATGAAGTTGTTATCTTTGCGAGATGATATCCTCTGAAATTACAGTGATCTAGGCTGTTGCCGTCGTCCTTTTTGGGGCAGGATAACAGCAGATTGAGTGTCAAAAATAGCAACAAAGTGTCACTCAAATACAGATACAAATCCCAGCTAGAAATTACAAAAAAAAAAGGTCCATTATAGTTGCATTTATTGTTAGATCACACTCTTAGCTGTCCCCGGAGACTTTTTTTTTTTCTATCCGTTTAATAATAGGATATAGCCTTCAGCTCTGATAAAGTTCCGAGTTAATGGACAGACAGAAGCAAAAAAAAAAAAAAAGGGCAACTCCAATTTCAGTTAGTCTTAGACTTGATATGTAAGATAAGGGAGAGTTGAATGTATTATCAAAATAAAAAACGCAGTTTGTTTCCGAGGATATGCCTGTAAATGTTTTCAAGTCTATTGCACCATGTGCGAACCTAGAGTCTGTTCACTCTGTGTTTGCTGACTAAACTAGTGCTCGACCGTGCTCCATGTTGACTAGAGTTTGTAGTGATCTACAGATGGACATACCAATATGACGTATAGCTGCTCTCTGAGGGTGTCCTGGATAAAAGATTAAATTCGGGACCCCTTGGCTTTGATATCACGGTTCTGGAACCGAGCCAACAAGAACCAAACTTGATATTTCAATGCTTTCTTATTTGTTGGCCAGATTGTCGGGTGTACTTACTTGACAGTTCCTGCGCGGACCTTGGTACCTTAAAAGGACCTGACAATGAAGTGGACAAGTGTGTAAGAGAGAGACAGAGAGAGAGAGAAAGACGGACTTACGGCACATCCGTTTGGTCGAATATCATACGCCATGGTAGACAATGAGTCGAACGTATGATCATTACAACTATAAGCAGTTTATTATATTCTCATGTTATGACTTTTAAAAAAAGGCAAGTGCGGTGTGATGTGGTTGGAAGAAGGAGTAGTTGCCTTTTTTTTCTTTTTTTCTTAAGATTTTAATCATAGCGTAGTTCACCCGAAAGTCCCTTCCCCAAATTATTGCACAACTCGTGAGAACCTTCCATTCTCTAATTTTGTCAGCCTTTTTCTTTCCTTTTCTTTTTCTTTCTTCTTGTCTCCATCTCATCCAATTCTTCCAATATCTATTAACCATCATCCTCACATCGCCGGTCCAAAACCAACACCTTCACAGGCCAACACATCATACAGAAAATTCCCTTGCCTTACGAAACAAATGAAAAACAAGCTTCTGGGCTCCCGATTCTCAAGTAACAACCCCCGCCCCTCTCTTCCTTGACCCCAGTTGCCCGCTTCAAACTTCTTGTGTTCTGCTTCTCCCACTCCCACTGCCTGACCATCAGGCTTACATTACAGGCGTAAACCCATCACATCAAGCTCAACTACCTTTTTGTTTTTCAACTAAAAGTCAGAAAAGCCGCCCAGAAATACGCCTGGCGATCTTACTCGGCCCTCCAATGTTTATGGGTCTACTAGGTCTTGTTGCAGATTCATAGAAGAACAATCCGCCGCCCGCCCGTCTACTTTGCTTCTTTTCCTTCTATTGTCTTCCTCCCCGCCATTTCACTGCTTGCGAATATTCTTAATCGTCTCCTTGTTTTTTTTTTCTTTCCCTTTTCCATCTTGCGATACATTGCTTCCTCGAATATCTAGTCTGATCCGCATCATCTTGGCTTTATATTCCCTTTTTCCATACATTTGCCACTGGTCTACCGTCCCGCACAACAAACTAGTGCCCTACAGGGTCCGGACCTTTCTTTCACTAGCGACCGACTCTACCGAACCCTATCAACTTCTCCTTACCCATCATTCCAATCTTGATCATTTCTGACTACCGCTGTCTGCTTCACTGCTGCTGCTGCTGCTGCTATTATTTATATACCTTTCCTATTTCAGTTATGTCTATCTCGATCTAAACCATAACGCAAAAGATCGCCTACAGTGCCTACGGTCTTTTGGTACTACTTATAGGTATGCTTGAAAACTCCCATTCCCAAGTGCAAGGCACAAACAACATCCCGCTGCGACCCGATGGCGAAGCTCTTGACAATACAACGCCTCCTCCCCATGTCTTTGATGGCTAGCCCCAAATAGACCCTAACATGATGTCCACTGCAGGAAATTTCCCCTTTCCACTCCCCTCCCCCCGACTTGTCACAGTAACACCCATCCAACCCCATTGCACGAACGGACGAACTCTCACTATAGACCCGACATCAATTTGTTATGGTCTTAAACCTTGCCGTGGACCACTATCAGTCCACACGGCGGCCTAGGGCTTCTTCTACATCAGCTCTTCAAGTTATTGGTACTGGCAGTGGTTACATCGACCCCAGAGTCTTATCGTCTCCCAATCAACCCGACATGCAAGCCTCAAGTTCTCTCACCTACTCTGACATGGCGTTACCCGGCGAGTCTCCTTCCGTCATTAGCATCTACGAGGAAGATCCCATGGACCTCACAAACTTTGACGACATTTACGAAGGCCGTGACTTCTCGCTATTTGATGACCACATAGGTCCGTTCATTGCCCCCAAAGAGGCGAACTTTCCTCTGACGCCTGCAACAGACAACTCATTATCGCTTTCACCTGAGCAACCTCGCGGTCGCTCTATGATTCCGACTACCCAGTCCCTCGCCATTGCATTTAACGATAATAGCAACAACAACAACAACAACAACAACAACAACAACAACAACAACAACAACAACAACAACAACGACGACGACGACGACGACCACAACGACAACGATAACCGTCACCCCCATTTATCTCCTCAGAGCGGCCGTTCTAGCGAAGATAGCCTATCGGTTTCTCTACAACCATCTACTCTATCAACTGCCCAAAGCCCCCGTGTCACAGTCTCTGTTTGGGATGCGGATGGCCCTGACAGCCACACCCATGTCGAGAATAAAAATGCTCTGACGCCTCACCGGTCCCGGGGGGATCACAGCCGTGCTCCGAGTCTGGTGTGGAGCTTTGCTAGCGATGTCGCTACTCATGACGACATGAGCGCCATCTACATACCCTGTGTTCAACGAGATGGAGAGGGCAACTGGGCCCCAAATTCAGTTTCCGGGGCTCGTGGCCTTGCCCCTACTCAACGCACTAGCGAGTTGACAGAGTCTCTCAATCAATCAGCCAAAAGAAGGAACGTTGAGGAGCGGAACCAAGATGTCGATTCTTGGCTTGCTGGGGGAGCTGCCTCCGCAGCTGATGATGTTGACAAGCCTGCCTCTCCCGTAGAAGCCGCTCCTACTCAATCCGAAATTGATGAGGCTACAGACCAGATCCCCCTCGGGAATAACACAGAAAACAAGTACATTGCCGACCAAACCTATGTCAACCCTGAAGCCGTCAACCTCAACGAAGTTGATCTTGAAATGATTCGCGGCCGTTATGCCTGGGAGGAAGGCCCTAGATTGCATGCTATCGACAACCAGAACCGCAGTCAGCCAGCCACTGCCAATGAGGCCATGCAGCGCTTCCAGCAACAGCGCAAACAGTTTGATGCCGAGTCTATTCTCTCTGTTGCGGCCACATTTGGTACTATTCCGAGACGGAGTCACAGTATCTCGTCATTTGGTGACCTCAACGCAGATGACCATGAAATCCTTAGTGGCAGTCTCTTCAAGCGTTTAAACTTTAGAGATAAACCTAGCCGCCATCACCGTCGCCGGTCAAGTGTCATGCAGTCTATCCAATCACTCGGAAACCTGATTCGTAGCCCTAGCTCTGGTGGCAACAAACGATCTCGCTCTCGTGTCAGAGATGACGATGGCTCTAGCGGTAATACGCCGCCCACTGAAACAGATCAACAGTCCCGTGACTCTCTTTCTGTTCACCGGAGTGGCAGTGGCAGTGGCAGTGGCCGTGGCAAGGCAGCGCCATCCATCAGCACTCTTGTTGCTTCTGTTGGTGGTAGCGCTGCTGCTATTGGCTCTACCCATGCCCGCCACAGTTCAATCAGCAGTGGTCTCCCCGCTCCTGTGTCTCCCTTGGGAAGTGCTTTTAGTAACCTCCGCGAATCCTTCAAACGCCCCCGTGACCGTAGTAAGTCTGACGTCGGTCGTTCAGGCGGTACTTCGCCCAACAGACTATTTGATCTGTTGAAAAAGGACGGCGGCGCTCCTGGGGCTCAAATCAGTGCACAGACGCTTTTGCCACAGCATGAGTCTGCTGTACCCACGACCACGACCACGACCACGACCACGACCACCTCTGCCGCCGCTGCCTCTGTGCAAATCAAGGTTGACGACTCATCCGACGAAGAGGATATGGAAGAGGATGATATGGCGGGACACGTGGACGAGACAGATAACATCACACCCAATATTGATGGCTTCCGCGAGCAGATTCGCAACCTCAACCCCGATATTCCGGCTGCTCATGACTGGCTCATTGATCGCATTGCTCACCACCAGGTAAACAGGTACAAGTATCTGGTTAACATGCGACTCAAGCACTTTAAAGCCGGTAACAATTGCTCCAATGGACACATATGCCAGGCACTCGGTGGATCGGCTACTCTTCTTGATTCCAAGGGTAAGCCCCGCAATGACGACGATCTCATTACGGGCAGTGACGATGACGTGATGCCCAACGACGGCTCCGTAACGCCAGAAAGCTTCCCTTCAGGAATTCCGATGCCCCCCACCAGGTCTTTGCCCGCTGAATTCGAGTGTCGCTTGTGCTTCCATACCAAAAAGTTCACTAAGCCTTCGGATTGGACTAAGCACGTGCAGGAGGATGTCCAGCCTTTTACTTGCACGTGGGACCGCTGCAAGGACCCCAAAATGTTCAAGCGCAAGGCTGATTGGGTCCGTCATGAGAATGAAGGACACCGTCACCTGGAGTGGTGGAAGTGCGATGTCCCTGAGTGCAGTCACATTTGCTACCGTCGCGACAATTTCTTGCAGCATTTGGTGCGTGAGCACAAGTGCGCGGAACCCAAGCACAAGACTAAGGCTCAGGTGAAACGGTTTGGGGCCAATGATCCTACTACGGAGCGTGTTGCTCGTTGCCATTTCGATACGGACAAGTCACCTCTGTCGGAACCGTGCCGGTTCTGTGGCAAGACGTTTGCCACCTGGAAGAAGCTGACGGTTCATTTGGCCAAGCACATGGAACAGATTAGTCTTTCGGTTATTCGCCTGGCAGAGAAGAGAGAGCTTTCAGATGACACTATCATCAGCCCTCTGCAAGATCTTCCTCCTCGCCAGTTCCCTTTGGTCCCTTCGCCTGAGCATGTTGCTGCTGCGCTACAGATGGGCAATTTCGGTCATGGCATGAACTTGGGAAACAACAGCTTTGGTAGTGCGCACAACATGGATACTCTGAACCACAACTTCAATTTCCCCAGAACCTCATTTCAACAGCCGCAGCCTGTAGGAAACTTCAACAACTTCCCTCATTCGGCCCCACTGCCTCAGAATGGATTCCCTTCGCCGCTGGTTACGAACTTTTCGGCGCCAGCTCTATCCAATGGAATTTCGATGGGGACTCTCTCTCCGCCTAATGCAAGCTTTATAATAGGTGGTGGACATGGCCAACTTGGTCATATGACGCCGCAACCTCAGTCGTCTCCGGCGCCACCGCTAATGCACACCATGGGCGTGTCACCGCCTTTCAACTCTGGGTTTACGCCGGTAGCGCATGTGCAACCTAGTATGGAGTACAGTGATTTCACTGGAGACATGACATTTGGCCATGGAACGGCAGAACCGCTAGGGTTTACGTTCCCGATGGATAACAGGGGGAACATGATGGGTGAGCAGTTTGACGGACGAAGTCATGGTAATGGACACCAACACTCGATGAATGGGAATCAGCAGTTTTATTTTAGAGGAGGGATGAGTTGATGACGATCATGTGCTATGAGATTTTGGTTTCTTTTTCTTGTTCTTGTTCTTTTTCTTTGGATATCACATGGCTACAGCCTATTGTTCAATTGATGATTATGTTTTTTTTTTTTTTTCAATCTGTTAGTAATAGACAAGTTTCTCAATTTATATTGAGAATGATTCTATACAGTAAATGTGTCTGTGGTTGATCTGACGATGATGTTGGTACACTGTGGGTGTCCTCAAAGCCTAAAACACAAGGCGGAATAACCCTTAATGTAACAAGTCGAATACGGAAATTCAAATTGTCAAAGCTAAGACCTTGGAAACTCCTTATTGGAGTCTCTCACATTGCATTGTAAACAATCTTGAACTATCAAACCCTTGATTTCCGGAAGCCCTCGCGTATAGGCTATTTTGGTTCTGGCCGCTTAGGCACAATCAAGCTGGAAGGATTTCTGCTGAGGACAGGATAGCATCATTGGCGGCGCAACCTTTTTTTGTTTTTTGACTTACGACGACGACGACTTTGATTTTCTTTAATCTCAGGGAATTGATTTCTTGTTTATTTTATTTAGCGATACATTGTTTTTGTTAACAATTCACTTGGTCGGACTTTGAGACATTCCATCTGCCATTCCTTTTATCCATTGACAGTCTGCGACTGGATATCGTTGATAACAAGCTTCTTTCAGGCCTGGGGCTTTAGAGTTTGCGACGACTCTCTCTCCGTTCCGAATCTACCGACTGCCCGATTGCCCGACAACCGCATAATCTAGATACCCCAACGACACTGGAACCCAGCACTCCAATCCCGTGGCCCGGTGCCTTCTCTCCCCCCCCCCATAGATTCTACACCGGCCGAGACAATCCGATCCTCGCACCCAGAGCCATCATGGCCTTCTCAATTCCAAATACCGTTCCAATCGCCTACGCCAACAACCGCTCCCGCAGCGGGCCCTCCTCTTCTGTCCCCGCCACCAACACCTCAGCGCTCGCCGGAAATATCATCTCGGGCGTACAGCACCGAGTAGAGGATTTCCTTGATAAGCAGAACGGTGGGACACTGCCAATGTACAAGGATAAGCCATATTCAGCGACGTTGTCGCATAGAGCGAAGCGGTGGGTGGGCAATGGCGGGTTGAAGAAGAGGAGAACTTGGGGAGTGTTGGGGTTTGTTGTCCTTTTTTTGATGTATATGAATGGGGCATTCACGCCGACGAAGAAGACGGTTTGGGGGACTAATATATTTGCGGCCCAGCCGGAACGGGTTAATTGGGCAAGGAGAAGGGCAGAAGTTGTAAAGGCTTTTGAGTTGAGTTGGGATTCTTATGCTGAGAATGGATGGGGTAAGTTGAGATGATCTTTTGGCATGTGAAGGGGCCAAACATATGACTAACTGCATCCTTTTTTTTTATTTTTTTTATTTTTTTTTATACCAGGCTCCGATGAATATCACCCCGTCTCCAAGACCTCCAAAATGATGGCCCCGCAAGGTATGGGCTGGATCATCATCGACGCTATCGACACCATGATTCTCATGGGTCTCTCTGACCGCGTTGAACAAGCCCGTACCTGGCTCAAGGGAACCCTCACCTGGGATCAAGACCAAGACGTCAACGTCTTTGAGACCACAATTCGCATGCTCGGCGGTCTCCTCTCTGCTCACTATCTCTCTACCGGATTCCCTGATCTAGCCCCCACCAAGGACCGTGATCCCACTTTGTACCTAAACAAAGCTCGTGATCTCGCCGATCGCCTGTTGGGTGCGTATGATTCGCCGTCAGGGTTGCCGTATGCTAGTATCAACCTGCGTACGCGCAAGGGCATCGAGTCTCATGTTGATGATGGTGCATCTTCGGCAGCCGAGGTGGCGACTTTGCAGTTGGAGATGAAGTATCTTTCGTATCTGACGAGTAACACGACATATTGGGAGCGTGCCGAGCGCATTATGCAGATTCTCGATAATAATGCTGCCAAGGATGGCCTTGTGCCCATCTTTGTATATGCGACCACGGGCCGTTTCCGCGGCAACAACATTCGCCTTGGAAGTCGCGGCGACTCGTACTATGAATATCTCATCAAGCAGTTCCTTCAAACCAATGTCAAAGAACCGGTCTACAAGGAAATGTGGGATGAGGCCCTTTCTGGAGTCAAGAAACACCTGATTACGTACTCGGAGCCCACCGGTTTCACAGTACTTGCCGAGAAGCCGAACGGCGTGGATGCTCAGGTGTTGCCCAAGATGGATCACCTTGTCTGTTTCCTTCCCGGGACCATTGCGCTGGCGACCACGGGCGGTCTTCCCGAATATCGGGCCAAAAACATGCGCTGGTGGACCAAGGAACACGATGCAAACATGAAGCTTGCGCGCGACCTGACTCAGACGTGCTGGGGCATGTACAAGGTGATGGCCACGGGACTAGCTGGTGAAATCACGTACTTTAATATTGATTCCAAAAACACAAAGACGTATGATGCCGCTCACCCGAGTGTTCCTGACTCGGTGTTTGAAGATCAAGCGAGCGATGCGTCGTGGCGGAAGGACTTTGATGTGCATCCGACCGATCGCCATAACCTGCAGCGTCCAGAGACGGTGGAGAGTTTGTTCTACATGTGGCGGTTGACTGGGGACGAGAAATACCGGAACTGGGGTTGGGATATGTTCCGGTCGTTTATCAACTACACCGCGGTGGCGAACCAAGGTGGCTTCACGTCGCTAGATAACGCGGATGTGATTCCGCCAAAGCCGAGGGACAACATGGAGAGCTTCTGGATGGCGGAGACGCTAAAGTACTTTTATTTGCTGTTCTCTCCTGGGGACTTTATGCCGCTGGGAGATGTTGTGTTTAATACGGAGGCGCATCCGCTTCCTCGGTTTGATATGGGGGATATGTTCAAGACGGGGTGGACGCGGAAGCCGAGGGATAAGGATGGGTTTGTGAAGGATCCGGATCCGTTGGTGGGGCCGAATGGGGAGAGGTTGGTTCCGGGTGTTGTAGGCTCGGTGGCCACTGGTGCTGCTGGTGCGGAGGGGGTGGTAGATGCAAAGGAGCAGTTTCTGAAAAATACAGAGGCAAAGAAGGGAGTTCCTGTTGCTGGTGATGCAGTCGGCAGCAAGGAGAAGGTTATTGACGCAAAGGAGCAGTTTGTCCAGAATACCAAGGCTAATAGAGCTGGTGAGAATAAATTGGCTGTAGAAGGAGACAAGGTCTTGTAGTAGTAGTCAACACAGAAAGCAAGATATGGTTGTACATACACAGACCAAATATATATAAAGCACATGTAAGCATAACAAAATAACCGCGAGTTGATTTAGATGACTAGTTATTTATTAAACTCGAGGCTTTGACGGCCCAATATTGCTATATGAAATGTGCAGCTGTGAATAACGTGAAGCTGCATGAACAACTCATGATTCATACAAAGAGGATGAAATTCCAAAAACTCCCCAAAGATAACGTCCCACGTAACGATATCAGAAACCCACTTAAAAACAAAACTCCAACCGGCCAACCCTGGCAATATCGCAAGTAAAAAGAGCCCATTAAAAACACCAATAAACCACTTCTCTTTCCTCTCTTCTTAGCAAACACATATCAACGCTGTCAATGCAATAATCAATGAAACCGACGACGCTGCCGTACTCGCCCCCGTGATATTCTCCCTTGCTGAAACTGTGGCCTCACTCGAAGAAATCGACGCCTCCGCCCTCGGTGCCACCTGCTGCGTCGTTGGCCGGCCGCGCTTTTTCAACTCTGGGGATTTGCCGTTGGTCGTCTTGCGGGAGACAGAGCCGATGGTGGTGGAATCGGAGGCGAATGGGATGGGGGTGGCGCGCCAGAGGTTGGCGCAGGTGATGGGTTGGCCGGTGGCGGAGGAGATGACGAGGGAGAGGTCGTCGGAGAGGATGAAGGGGGGAAGGGCGGGGGTGATGTATTTGGTGGAGAAGGTGGTGGAGGGGGTGAAGGGAATGGGACCGTGGCGGGTGGAGAGGGCACCGAATGGGGGATTTTCAATAGAGATGGTTAGGGTGGATGGGGAGGAAGGACAGAGGCCTGAGGGGGGAAGCGGGGAGTTGTAGAGGGTGTATTGGAGGGGGTAGTCGGCAGGAGACTTGGGGAGTGATGAGAGGGAGAGAGAAATAGTAGTGGCGGTTTGGTCGGCGGTGGCGGAAAAGGTGCCAGTGAGGTTGGAAGCGATGTTTGGAGAGAAAGTGGCGATGTAGGTTATGGAGCCAGGCAGAGAATCGGTCGACTAATGAAAGAGTTTGAATGTTGGCTTAGGTGCAGGTTAAAATGAAGATGTAATTGTATATCGTGTGAAAAATGGAAGGGATGTCGTTAAATGTCTTGACTATAAAGGGAAGGGGGACAACGCCCTGTTGCTGTTTTAGGCAGTGGCGATTCTCTTTTTGGTGAAAAATGGCAACTTACAAGTTGATTTTGGGCAAGAGCGCCAGTAATGGCAACTACAAGACCAGCAAAGTTTGATGACGGGAGCATCGTTATTTTCTTTTCTTCTTCAAGATGTAAATGTTTGAATATCAAGTCTAATAGACAAAAAGAAAAGAAGAAGAAGAAGAAGAAAAGACGATGGATAAGAGATAATTATAGATTATTGAAAAGCAACTGGTTCGGTAAAGAGTGGGAGAGGAAGTTGGTAAGTTCGTAAAGGGCATAAAATCGAACTAGACCGGATAGTCAGAGAGACTGGGAAGTATATCGGTATATGTATGTATCTGATATGGTCGGTAACTATCAAGAGGGGCGATGAGGGTTTTCTCGGCGGTCGGGGAGGATGCGCGGATCGGATTGCAAATCGAAATCGAGCTGTTCCAGCAGCAGAGCACGAGCGTAGTTGGCGATGTATGTACGTAGGTGACAAGTATAAGTGAATGCTGCCTTTTTTGTGCGTGTGTGAGAGAGAGAGAGAGAGAGAGAGATGGTTGCAGCTGTAAGATGTAAGAGAAACGTCGTAGAGGGTGAGAAGGAATGCGTCGTTGCTAATAATAAAGATTAAAAATCCGTGTATCTTGTAAATGTAGTCAAGTGTTGCTTTTTTTTTGGTGGTTGTCGTCGGGGTTGGATAATAAATATATGGAGATAAATGAGGAAGAAAAAAGGATTTAAATGAAGAAAAAAAAAATTGTGGCTTCCAGGGACTTATGAGTAAAATGAAAAAGAAAACACGAACAACTCAGCAAAATAAGAATGAACGAACAACGGTCCTGATCGTCGCCTGCGCAATCAGAAAGATTCAAAGCTGTGAAACTTTTCTTTTCTTTTCTGCTCGCTTGAGTTATTCTGTGATCATCCATTTCCTGATTTGCTGACGTAAATTTTCTTGGTTCTTTTTCTTCCTTTTTTTTTTTTTGCCGTTCCCAGAGCTTCCTTGCGAGTTTCCCTAGTTGTTGTCTGTTTGGGTTTTTTTTTTTTTGTTTTATCTTTTCCTTTGTGTTGGATATTGTGATCCGCTCAGCGGCCTTCAAAGTAAAAAGGATGAGAGGCTTATCTTGTCCAAGGTCGTGGAGAGGAAGGACCAAGTTGAAAGGATGAGGAGGGACGCTAAGCAAGGGACGAGTTGGCAGATCGGCGGAGACACGGCGTGATAGGAAGGGGGAAAGGGACTTGTTGAAGGGTTGATTTGCGGAGAGAAGAGAAGGTTGAGAAGCGCGAGAGAAGGAAAATCGGAGGTGAGGATCGTCTTTTATGAGGGGGAGGCTTATGGAGTTGGAAGGGGGGAGATGTTCTTTGTTTTTTTTGACTTTTTCTATAAAAAAAGCTTCTTCTTTGGCTTTTCATAAATTAGATTTTCTAGGTATTTTTTTTTTATGGTTGTGATGGTTTGTGCATGACATGTTGGACTTTTGGGTACAAACAAGGGATATGAATATACAAAAATTAGCATTTAAATTAAATATAATATGCTGTATTAAGAAAACATGGAACTCCGCGTTTGTGCCTGTTTCACCGGCCGCGAACTCGTCCAGTGCTTTTTGGGAAAGTGAAAATAGAATATAGTTTTCCATGGATATACAACAAGTGATGGATCGCTTATGTCTTTCTAAAGTCTTGGTTGTTTTCTCTCTTCTCTTTCTTTTTCTTTTTTTGGTAGCTGAGGCCTTGGCTTTCTTAACGACATGATATGTAGAACATTGACTTCTCGTTGTATGGATGTAATTTCTAGGATATATCATGAGGTCAGTAATACTTAAAATTATAAACTGCAAGTATAACAAAATCTGTCAGTATTATTTATTTTTCAAGCCCTTTACAATTTTTTTCTCTTCCTTCTAATCTATACTTTGTTTTCTCACTTCACGTCTGAAAACTTCTCCTCGATGCTACCTACGCCGCACCAGGAGGGTCAAGGACGTTTCGAGCAACGGGCCGAGTTGATGGCGATATCATAATGACGGAGTGATGAAAACTATAACAAAGGCACACAAGACACGAAAGGGGACATGTCACAGATCATGACGCCACCAAAGTTGATTTGTATCTGCTAAAGTATTATCATGTTATTTTCTATCGATTCTTAAAGGTTCATGTTTCTCAGATCATCCCAGAGTTAATAAATCCTCCAAAAACACACTGCCCACAGCCAAAGCCTAGAGTCCCATCCCCCTCTCCTTCCCTTCTCCCCCATCATTTGTTTCTTCTTAAGAGGACAACTCCCGTTGCACAGATCACCCCGTGCCATTATCGTTATTTCCTTTCTTCTCCCTCTTTCCTTATTGTATTTCTCCAGTCTCATGATGGGACGGACATCCATTCATCTTGTCCGTCCATTAATCCATCTTGGTCAATGCTTCCCCCCATGTCCTCGCTTTATCATACCGCAACTCCTCCCCCCCCAACCCCTCTTCCTTCAACCCTCAACCCCTTAACCTAGTCCGTGTGGCATCTGTTTTATTGCTTGGTTGCCATGTCAGTCAGTGTCTACCGCGCTTGAAAAACCCTGTGTTCTTGGCTGGTCGGTTGGTGAGCCAGCAAGGTGCTTTGTGCTTTTACTATGGCCAAAAAAAAAAAAAAGATTGCCCGGTTGGTATCAAGATTTCTCAATGATTACATGCTTGAAATTATCAAGATTTTTGGATTTCTTTTTGGTGATCCTTGAATCAAGGACAAGCGAATTAATGGGTCGGGCTCGCCTCTAGAAGAAGCACATTGTGTGTTCTTGTATGTTTCTGATCGTGATATGTCTGTTCTATTCACTCCGAGTTTTGAGTGGTTGGGTTTGGTTCTGTTCCTGATTTTCTTCTGGTTTTATTTCATGATGTTATGTTTTGACTAAGCCTCAATGGCTCAATGGACGATCTCATGGTCTCATCTAATATAACCCAGATCCAGGGTATCGGTAGGTATATTATTCAAAGCAGTCGTCCCACCGCCTAGAGTAACTATACCGGTATCTGGTACTTTACTCAACCTAGGGAAACTCCCATCATATCACCTTCTCCGTTCACACATTTTATGCTCGTCTATGCTTGTTTGCTCTTTGACTTGTATGTGTCTCCATCCATCTGTAACTTTAAACACCGTTTGCTATCGTCTCGTCTCGTTGTCACCATATCCCCATCTCCGTGTTCTCTCTTCTTTATCTTGTACAGGGCTTACTACAAATCATCACGGCCTCCTTCCACACTATTGTCATCCAAGACAATCTAGAAAAGCTCTCCAATAATGCATCCACTAAACTGCATGACACTCACTGTCTCTATACACCAACGGCCGTATATGCTCCTTCCGTCCCATCGCAACTCTGATACGGGAAGTTCACACATTAATGATTGAAAAGTATCATCTCTCTCCTCCTCCTCCTCCTCCTTCTTCTCCTCTTTCACCGGGTATTCACCACCTTCACGGCCCGGTTGCCCCGTCTCGTGACATGTCATCGTTTCCCTCCTCCGTCTCTTGGTACTTCCTCTACTTCCGCTCCCCTACCCGATGACACGCTTCTGTCTTCTCCTAATTTCTTGGCTGTGCTTCTATTCCGATTCCGTCCAACAACCCCAACACGCCGTCCATGCTCCGGCACACTTGAAACAACCCCTGCGGCTCTCCTTGTGCTGTAGGTATCTGAAATCCCCTGAAAAAGGATTTCAACCCAATGCCATTCCGTCCCTTTTTGTTGTTGTTGGTTTGTTTCCATTTCCATATCAGGCATTCTGCCGTCCGTCGCTAGCATTTGTCTTACCTTGATACATCTGAAATTTCAACAATATGTGTGTCTAACCCAGTTTCTTTTTTTTTCTCCTTTTTTTTCTCCTTTTTTTCTTTATAAATAAACACAAAATTCTAGCCCTTTCCATTCCACCTGTGCCACATAGAGAAACACCAACTGTGCCTTATTGTTTCTCTTATGCCTAGGGAAAACCAAAAACCCTGACAAATCGCAGCAACAACTTGTCCTCTAAGCCATGTCTCGTCTCTTCTCGTCGTTTCATCTTCGTCCCGGTTTCTTCTTTTTCCTCCCTTTTATTATCAAAATTCTCCCTCAAGGTTCCAATCAAAAAGACCCTGTCTTCCTTCTCTCTCGTGATTGGCGTAACGACGTCACCATGAACACTCTCTCGTGCTACTTTTTTGCCCGCATTTAGGCAACCGTCTCGTTGGACCCGGCCAATAAATCCTCTTGTTAAAATCAACCACATGTGTTGTCTTTGGTATTTTTGCTTTTTATATCGTGTCCCAATCTCAAGACCGGCATAGCCATTCCATCCCGTCCCGTCCCGTATCCAACACACCAACACACCACGTCCCGTTGCCCAAAGTAACAATGCCGTCACCCATTCATACAATGGCCACCACTTCCGGCTATCGCCATCATTTCTTGGTTGATTGTGACAATCACCAACCATAACTCATGCGTAGGTCTATTTGTAGAACTACTAATTCGTCATTGTTTCACCATTGATTTCCTGCATAAGTTGTCATATCAATATCATAAGGGTTACATTATATACGCCACATGAGGGTTATTCACTCACATGGGAAGCCACAAACGAATATGTAACCCTCAATCATATAAACCCTAAATATAGAACGCCACATCGAACCGTCATCGCGCGCAACTGGCGATCGCGCAAAAGGGCCCAACGTCGTTTCACACCGATGCGCCGGCAATCAATATTAATAAATCGCCCACCAACCATCGCATATACAACTCAAATCACTCGAATACATTGTCGCAAGTCTCAACATATCCCAATCCGAATTAATCTGCCCCATAAACACCACTGAGACCCAATTAAGCCATCACAATGAAGCCTGTTGTCGGTGTCGGTCTTGCCTGGACGTGGTACGTCTTCACCCACCCTCTACCTCCAAGTTCACCATTACACCTGTATTTTTCTCAACTACAGCGACACATTCCTTTCGCCATCACATGCGACCCTCATGCGCCCCCTCGCCGATACTCATAAATCACACACACAACCGTGATAAACCCATAGCTAACCCCCTTCCCACTTAGCACCGTCATCTCCGTCTTCGCCATCTTCTCCCTCATCACCCTTGGCTTCCTCTACCAATCCGGCCACGAGGAGTTTGCCGGCGGCAAGGACGACCCGGCGCCCGAGGATCTGCCCGCAGTCGCAAGCACTATATTCACGGCGGCTTGGGTGTATTTGGTACGTTTCATACTCATTCGACTCTCGATTCGACGGCGCATCATTGTGGGATATCTGGGGACTTTGCTATAGTCATGGCTCATCTTCATGACCCTGATACCTGATTGTTGACTATTGCCGATTGTTGATTATTGATGGATGGAATTTTTGCTAACAGGAAATCCAGTTCTTCTTTGCTTTCTGCGGTTGCCAGGGCTGGTTGCACATCCGCAACAGTAACTCGGCTGGTATTTCCTTGTAATCTACTTTATAATATCTATCTCTAGAGTCTCAAGTGGTATCAAGAGGGCTGTCTGTGTTTCGATATACCCATTATAGCATGGTAAGATTGCGTTGTTTTTTATTCACTAGTTAGCCTGGAGAGGGTCTCTACATGCCAGTAATGACTTGGCGATGTATATGGTAGCCTCGTGGGCTAGATGCATATTGGAATTCATGACATGGGATAGGTCCATATTTCTTTTTACAAATGTTGTATAGGCTTTACAGTGGCCAGATAAGAAACATGTTCGCACGTTCAAATTCACAGTTCATATAATCAAATTGAGTGTAGCATGCCAGAACAAGCAAGGAATCAGTATTCATGTCGTGGTATCATAAAGTATCATAACCCAAACAACCCAAGCGCCAGAAAATGCAGAGATGTAAATATCATCACCCTCTCGTCGATCCCTCCCCTCATGTGACGCGCGCCGCCCTCCGAACTCTCATCTCTCCGCTGTCGCTACATCCAATCTTGTCCTATCAGACCTGGTTTTCCCCAACTTGGTCACATCACTACTCTCTACTGAACCCACCGTACTTGGTTTCCCCAAGCCCGCGGCTCCACCAAACATCAATGGCGGTGGCATTGATCCCCGTCTTGAATAATCAACACTAATTCCATCATCACTCTCTCCACCCCCATATCCCCGGTACATAGCCAGATGTCTCTCCGACCCTTCAACATCTGGTGAACTGTGGCCAGGTACCTCCCGGCGCTTTCGGCAGCGGTAGACAAGGCATATAACAAGAGAGACAAGACACACAAAGAAGAGGGCACCAAAGGTGATTCCAAGCTTGGCACTGAGAGGAAGGTTGACAGTGCGACTACTGACGATTTCGTCGTCGTCAATGAGGCCCATGGTTTCTTTGTCGTCGTCTGTGAATTCGACGGCAATGTGGTGATAAGCAACGGTGGCATATGGAAGAACGGTGACATTCTCTGTAAGATAAGCGTAGGAAGAGAGGGATGAGATGAAGGAGGCCGGTGTGGCAGTGACGCTGGCGAAGGAACCGACACAAGCTCCCTTGGTATCAAGTTGAAAACCACTAAGGTGATGATTAGCATATGAATAATTAGAATAGATGGGCTAGTGTACTTACTCAGAGCAACACGTCCGGGTAGTGACCCCACCTGATACATCTCCTGCCTCGGTATGAGCAACGGTTGTCCAGCTCATGGGACACAACGCCGGACTAAACGTTCCACTGTTGCCTCCATCAAACATTCCCGGAGGGTAACATGAAAACGTAGACGCCGCCTCATTGATATTTAGATCTAGCCATGCGCTAATTGAATCCAACGATGAATTGCCATATTGATCAAGATCCGCAATGTCAAAAGTGTAATGACATTGTACTAATGCTGGAAGTTCCCATGACGTAACAAGAGAAGGGAAAGCTGTGATGGTGGAGGCGTCTGAGGTAAATGTGGTCGGTGTTGGAGAGGTTGATGTTTGAGTTGCAAATGAGCTCATGGCGCTAAAGTCAAATGACGAACCAGTCAAAAGCCAGTAGTAGCTCGTAATCGTGGTGTTCGTATGGAAGTGACTGTGAGTGGTCGTAAGAAATTTATCCTGACTTGACACCCAAACCCGACAAGTGAAGCAGACGACTCAAATTCTTCACTATAAGGAAAGGAACAATGAATAATCGCCCATGTATCTTTTGTCCTTAGTCCGACGGGATCTGTCAAAATATCCAGATTGACAGATAGAACAATTTCACCTCTCCGATCTAGAAATTCATAGATTCTGGGTTGCTTCTGTGATTTCCGGACTGACTCGCACCAAGAGCCAAACTCAAATACCTAAACACTGAACAGAATAGATAGACCCAGATGTCTGAATTAGGATGTTGTTGACGATCTTTGTATAAACAAGCGGCTGAAGATTTTCGTATCTTGTGAATACCAGAGCCTAGTTCAATAGAGTAGCAAGGAGTTGAGTGAAACACAGCGTTTCCTGGAGCTGGCGATAGTTCGGGATGCATGCGAAAAGCAGGGTAGATGGCACGCAGAGCCAAGAGTTGACAGGTTCTGGAAGATGAACAACTACGCAGAGAGGGGTAATCTTATTGTCGTCGGGGTGGATTTCTTCAATATTGTCGAGCAGAGTTTCTTTCTGCCTGCCGATAAAAAAATCAATCGCTAAAAGATCGTGAGGTAATGCAAGTTGGTGGATGAACAAACAAAGTGTTAAAACGACTGGATAATCGAGGAATAATGAACATCAATAGTGTCAACGCCGAGGATATTTCATATTTCCATTACACGACGAGATGGTAAAGACAAAACTCAAAGCTAGAGGTCAAGAAATAGACGTGAAAGGGAAAAGTCAGGGAAAAGAAGGGACTCTTGGCACTCTAGCTAATAAGATTTCGCCAAGACTCTCGAGAGCTCGGCGTTGATATGAGCCAAGAAAGGTTGGCCGGACGCGTGATCCATCCAAGCATTAGGAGCAACAAAAGAAAAACAAAAAAAATTAATAAAAAAAACGAGCAGATCTGCTCGACAAACTCCGAAGAATACTCTAAAAAGAACATCAAAATAAAAATTCAAGAATATGTGTGTTAGTGTGTACGAGGCAATGGCCCAATGCCGGGTCGCTTGTGCACCAGCATGGTGACAAGCGAACAAGCCATTAGCTAAACCTCACACCACCACATTAGGCGGATGGAACAGTGAATAATGTGGGTTGGAGCACGGAAACGAAGAAGTGACACGCCTCGAACATGCATGACGAGGAGCCTACTACAAGCTTACCGTAAAGAATCAACAACCCGTTCTTCACATGACGGAATCGTCTCAAAGATTACACTTGCCGCCCACAAGGTGATCAACCGCTGACTGACAGCTATGCCCAAGCGTCGGCCGTTGTAGTTCTATGTTACCACTCTGTGTTAGGTTATTAGCCTAAGCGGATGTTTCCCGACCGATACTTTGCCTGTCGGAAGTAAATAAGTAAATTTTTGATAATGGCCTCAGATTCATATTCGGATTGCTTAGTTCTTGTCAGGTTCTGTTCATTCGTTAGTGAATATAGCTTCCATTTGCTTCATCTTCAGATGCCAAGACAACACAAGGTGTACTCTTTGTCGGTATCGGAGAGCAAGAGATATCAGCCACACCGAGATGTATGCTATATTGTTATTATAGCGTTGTGCATCCTGAGCGCCCAACAAGTCTTTCAAAACTTCTTGGCTGCTACCAAAAACTTTATTGCCTTGACTGATTCATACCACGACTATTGTTTCGACCTGGTTACGCAGCTGGCCATGTTCCGATGCCGCACTCTAGTCCATCTGTGGTGAGTGCTGTAAGCTTCCCTCCTGGGACATGAACACCATCGGTCTCAATCCATGGCAGCTGACATCCTGAAATCACGTGCATTACAGCGCCTGGTCTCCCTGTATTCAGTTAGCAAAGCTGCAACAAGGGCGTCAGCAACGCAAGTGCCGGGTATCCTGCCAAGGCCTAACTTGGTACGAGAATCAGGTGGAGATTTTATGTCGCCGCGGTCTTGGCGTTAGACAGCCTGAGCCACTCAACAAGTTGCAACGTATGCTTGCCAAGCCTTTGCCCAGACTTTGGGGAGTCTAGCTGTTTTTTTTTCTTTTCCTGCAGAGAATCAAGAATCAAACATTAGACAAGCGGAGTAGGGCAGCAGCTTTTGGTCAGTAAAGGACAAAGAGGGCGAGAAAATGATCCATGATTTTTGTTTATCAGAAGAGGGCGTCAGGCGACATGATAAATGCGGATGTTGTGTGCGAACGTTGTTTTGCCAAGGAATTGGGGTTTTCCATGAAGATGAATGGACGTGGGCAATATGGAATTGTCTTTTTCTTGACAGCCACACAAACACAAATTGTGGCTTAATTGGTGACAAACTCCGTTTACTGCAAATAGTGGATACAACGATGTGGCATGTCATGTGGTAATTACCAAGTTTCATTGGCGGACACAACGTGCGCTCCGGAGTAGATGTAGGGTTTGAATTTTTCTGCAAGCCTTCAAGTATCAACAGTTAAACACACCTTGCCGTAGCATGTGCCGGTAACACAAGACCTGTAATGATAATCATGTAACAAACAAGTCATCATGCCATTCTGGGGCCGCCTCAGGAAGATGATGTTGATGAAAACATAAAAATGACAACATGAGAAGTGTGTTGATTATTACGGCATCTCACCTAGGAATACTGGATATAATGATGGTGTTTGGTGATGTATCACGACTGGATGATTGTCTAAGACAACTGACCCTCATCCTGTTTTCCCCACCATCCCCGGACTCGATGCAGTTAAAGTTTATGTTAAATAGTTGACTCAAAAGTCGCTTACTCATCTGTCTTTGACAGGCGGCGTCACCTGCCGCTTAGCCGCCAATTTTTGCTTCAATAGTTCCCATTTTTCTTATCAGAAATTCAAAAGTCTCTAATCGGCAGAAGTGGGGCAATTGACCACACAAATTGGGACATTTTTCACACACAAAGCAAAAAATCACGTGTGGACTCACCAGAGGGCACTAAAGCCCTCAATCCAAGAAATTCCCAGTCTGTCTCCTCCATTGGCAAATCTACCCACCGGCCGTCAATAACGCAGCTCGCGACAATCGTCAATCCGAAAACCGATTCACCATACATCACATCCGCAAAAATGGCTGACGACGAATACGTACGTGCTATCCCGAGCATAAGTGCTCATACTATCCCTCTCGATCACGAAATACACCATCCTTATCGCCTATCAAACTGAGTTGTTTAAACGCCCTCGACGCCTTCAAAATCGACGAACGACTACATCCGACAAAAAATATTTACCCACCCCACCACACCTCACACCACTCAAGAATTATCCTGGCCGAGAGACTGTTGTTTCAGTGGCCAGCCATGGAACGACGGGCACCAGGCTAACCACTCTTGCTGCTACAGAACGCCGTTGAGGCTGCTGAGATTAAGCGCAAGAGAACCTTCCGCAAGTTCTCCTACCGCGGTGTCGACCTTGATGCGTACGTACACACTTTACGCCCAACGATCTTGGAGAAATTGCGCCACGTCTTTCAAATTCGATTTTGCGACCACCCACGTTTTCCTATGCTATCATTACAACAAACCGCCAAAGAGGGGCAATTAAATGATTCAACATTCATTTCAACATCCCCGTCATAAACCTGTACCTACGTCTACCAATATCATCCTCACCCCATCAAGACGAACTTGATTGACTAGCACGATATCTCTAAGATCTTGGCAATTCTATTTTACTCCTCCAGGCCCCTTTTAACTAACACACTTTCTAGCCTGCTGGACCTGGACTCTGATGAGCTCCGCAAGATCGTTCACGCCCGTGCACGCCGCCGGATCAACCGTGGTCTCAAGCGCCGCCCCATGGGTCTGATCAAGAAGCTCCGCAAGGCCAAGCAGGAGGCCGAGCCCAATGAGAAGCCCGATGTTGTCAAGACTCACCTCCGTAACATGCTGGTCGTCCCCGAGATGATTGGTTCCGTCATTGGTATCTACTCCGGTAAGGAGTTCAACCAGGTCGAGATCAAGCCTGAGATGGTTGGTCACTACCTGGGCGAGTTCTCTATCTCCTAGTAAGTTATTTCCCTAAACAAGCTACATTGGAGTCATCAATCTTCTTTATTTACAGAGAAACAATCTGCTAACAACCTCATAGCAAGCCCGTCAAGCACGGTCGTCCTGGTATCGGTGCCACCCACTCTTCGCGTTTCATTCCCCTCAAGTAAATGTTTGCGTGGTGTTTCTGGAAGAGTTGGAGGTATTTGCATTCTCGCAAGGTCACGCTGGGCGAATGTACATGGTTTGGGATTCCTTCTTCGTGACGAATGAATACAAAAAAAAGTTACGATAGTACAAATGATGGCCAAGAAAAGAAGTGGTTTTGTTGGTTTTTCATGGGCATAAACATGGTTGGGTTCGGGACTTTATATTTCTTCCTTGTTTCTTTCCAGTCTTGGTTGTCCATGACAAAAATGAGTTTGTGATATCCATCATCTTACCCATTGAAAGCCATTTGAAGTGATCGCTGTAATATTTTTGCTTGAACGGAGCGGGGTTGGACTGAGGGGATGGATGACTGATGTCCTATGGTTAAGCTCCGCATCAAACAGAACGAAATATCGTCCTCGTAATATTTTGCCCGGGGTACCACAACCCTATCATATTCTCACATGTATAATGATGGAATCTCAATACAAAGCAAACAACAAATATAATTAGAGACCTACAACACCCATCGCCGCCACAGCTCTTATTCTGTTGACTGGTGATCAAATCCATAATACTGTTATATGTCCGTCGTTCCATACTGTCGCTCTGTTGTTCTTCTGTTAGTTATAGGCAACCACCAGCCGGCAGTCCTGTAATGGTGAAATATATGCATCCAGAGTGCGTTACTCCGGCGCCTTTGACGCCGCAGCCTTCGCCAGCGCAATAGCCTTCTTGGTCTCGCCAGCGTGGTACGCATTACGGTAATGCTCAGTAACCTTGTCCAAGTTCACTATCGTGCTAGGCGGAGAGCAGCGAGGAGAGCCCGAGAAAAGACTCCTGCAGCAAAATATTAGTCAGTTGAACTATGGCAAAACATTTGTTGCAGTCTAAAAACAAAAACACTTACTCGGGGTCACGAATGTGGTAAGCATACGCCTTTGGCTGATGGAAGAAAAGCAGACGGTCCCGCGCCATCTCTTCGACGGCAATTGAGTGTCCGGTGTTGCGCTCCAACCACTTATCGTTGTTGTCAGACCATTCGCTGATCTTCTGAGTGAACCACGGCTCGGTGCCATCCTCAGAAGTCTGCGAAATCTTGTAAACAAGAGCAATGGTCGGAGGAGCAGCCATTAGGAGAAAAAGACCAGGCTACCGAGAGTGGAGTTAGCAAATGGGTCGTCATAGGAAGATATCCGGGAGCCCGGGGGAATGGCACGCTAGCGGGATCCAGTATATCTCCGACTTGGCTATCACTACTTTCGAACAATCCCCTATCGTTCAACATAACATACCCCAAAGCCCTCATCGGCAACAGGCTCATGTGCATGCGCATCGTGCCCGTGGGGTCCATGATCATGGCCATGGTGACCATGCCCTGACGAATACTGTCTCCTCAGCACGCGGGCGCGCTGCGCCAGCCGCAGAGCTCTCAGACGAACGGCAGACATTTACAGCGGATATCTGCGTTCAACTATAAATTATAGATCGAAAATTCGGGATCGGGAAGTCGGGGGTGGGGTTCAATTGACCGGAAGGTCGGCGGGATTGCTGGCCGGAATGGGATGGTGGGTTTTGGGCGTGAGGGTATTGTTGGTTGGGATTTTTTGGGAGATATTTGATTGGTGGAGGGGTTGCGGATAATTGTCGGGTGTTTATGGGATATGAAAGATTGACCGGATGAGATTATACCTCTGCCACACTCACCGTAATGGTGATCGGTAACTAGATCATTGTGATCTAGATTGATCTCGTTCTCTTCTGAATCTAATCCTCTTGGACTTCAACTTAACTTATCGAACAATTCGAGTTGTTGAATCACATGATATGTTATGACATTTTGAAACGTAGGTTTTAATCCGGTAAATATTATAACCCTAATAGTACAAATACCGGTATCCACTTTTAAACTATCCACATTGAGGTTAAGTGGCCTAAACTCTATGAAACCACCAAGGTTCTAGGCTACGACGAAATTTGAAAAAGGCCACTTAATTCATTCTTGGAAAGTGTCAAGCTTTTAAAGAGACCGATAATCCTCTTGAAAACTCACCCCCAAGCTTCTTTTTGTTTCGTATATTCTTCAATTTACATATGATTCATCATCATTTTCACGCTCATTCTCATCTTATATCATCAAGAGATATCCCAAATCCTACTACGTTGCAATGTCCCGCATGAAACCCGTTGCCATCGGTCTCAGTCTCCTTTCCATCATTCCCATCATCCCCGCCTCCGCCGCACCAGTCACCGATGTCGACCAAATCTGCACCACCATTGGAAACTCCCAAGAATGCTACCCCAGGATCTTTGTTCCGACCACTGAATTCCAACCTGTTCGCGAAGGCCAAGAGATTCCACCAGGCCTTCACGTCCGTATGGATATCTACAGTGGCACCAAAGAAGCAAAACTCATGGACCCCAATGATCCTGACGGTGATCAGGTTGTCATGAACAGCGATAGTTCTCTCTTGATCGTTGACCAGTCTGCCTCGGGACCCTCCGAATTCATTGACGACGGACCCATGTCTGCCCCATACACCCTGGGACCTGTCATCGTCGAGAAAGCCCTCCCGCAAACAAAGGACTTCTTCTCTGCCCTAACGGCGATAACCGCCGGTGATCCTACCGGTGAAACCGCTTTAGACACAGCACTAGAATCCCTGTCCGACATCTCCAACGATGTCTACTACGGCGAACTCCTCACCAGCGACTACGACATCGTCGCTGCACTCCTTTGCTTTGCCTTTGACGAGCCCTCCGCAGGTATTTCACCCGCCGGTTACCCCCGCTCGCACACCGCCGCCAACATCCTTGCTGGCGCCTTGCAAAACAACCCCACTGTCCTCCGTGAGGTGACCTCCAAATGGCCCCGTCTTTCAGCGCACGTCTGTGGTCCTGAACGGACGCCTCTTGGGCGGCGGATCTTCCATGGGTCTATTGCCCCGAAGACTCTCAGTTCGAATGCGACGATAGCTGCCAAGGAAGGCCAACGGGTGCGGGCGCTTGCGAGTGTTTACGGAGGTCTTTTGCCCAATGCGGAGTTTCGGAGGGAGTTCCTGGCGTCGGGTGGCATGAGGCATATATTGGAGGTTTTGGTAAGGGAGGAGCCGGCGTTAGAAAAGGCACAAAAAAGATTGTCACAGGTTGTTATGGATTCATTTTTGGATGAGGATATGGGAGCGGAGAGGGGGCAGTGGCCGGTAGTGGCGGCGGTAATGGGAGGGGAGGCGAAGAAGGTTTGTGAGGTTGAGGAGACTGCGACGAGCGAAGAGTGCTGGGACTATAGGTTGGAGAAGATTACGAGGAAGAACAAGGCGGAGCATTGGAGTCGAGTGTTGCTCGATGCGTTGAAGAAAGAACGGAAGTTGGGACCGACAAAGGAGGAATTGTAAGCTAGTCCCGTTTTGGTGTTGGAATATGTTGAGGTTATTGGTTTTTATTGAGTAACCACGAATAGATGATTCTAATACCCAGAATAGTCATACTCATTGATACATATGACTTTTGTTAGATTCCACCTTGTTTTAACTCAGATAAAAGTTTCTCATGAGTACCAGTGAAAAAGCTCCGCCCCCAACTTGCAGTCTGCCATACATTTGGACAATCCTCATTATTGCCCATCCGAACCTGCGTCGAACTGATGCATCTATCTCTTCACCGGCCGCTGCCCACCCCCGTGCTGTCTGACAAATGCACTATCCAATCCATCACCATCTTCTTGTCGTTGATATCTCCTGTAAATCAACTGAGTACGTACGGGAAAAGGAAACGGCCAGACATTGCTATCTTTCTGATTTTGACTTTCCGTCATCTCCATCCCACGATTGCATATGGGCAATGTACGATTATGTCGGCAAGGATACATGCGCCTATTCTCGGGAAAAAGAAGGTGCTTAGCATCCCGTATTAGCCCGAGGAGTAAGCGTAAGAAAGAAGGGAAGTCTGCAGTCATTCTCGATGTATGTAAATACATAAGTATTTGTATTTCCCAAAACATTTAGTGATATGCGTTCGCAGCACCTTGATATCGACATGATGTGAATCGTCGTAAGAAGATTTCCGCAAAGAAAATTCTGGTCCGCAATCCCATCACAGTTCTCACCATAGTGAGAAGATTGATAAACAAGTCAGTCACTGACAAATGCAAGTGGGAAGTACAGCATCATGATGCCCACTTTGGAACCAATCATTGAAGCGACCCACCCACCATGTTCCAAAACCTCAGACCCCCACAGCCGCCATTCTAGCCGGTGCAATTTCGAATATGCTGAGCTAATGCATGTCCAGCATACTACTACTCTATGCAAGAGTTTGGTCTTGATGTACCGTGATATCGTCGTAGAATGAGAAAACAGACTGTAGATAGGAGTTGGGCAGCAATGTTCTAAAGCATGCGGCCAATCAATTGCAAAGTTTGATCATAATGCGGGGCATGGTAACAGAAAATTACCGAGTGAGGCCCGGAGACGCTGTTACATATGGGTCAATAAAGGTATGAACAAAATACCAAGTGTGCTGCGGGGTTGAGTGAAGAGGTTAGAGAGTGTGGCGTTATATAGATGATCGGGACATGGGTGCTCCGATATGCAAGCGGGGAGGAGGGCTTCTGGATTGATTCTTCATTTGACGAAATGACAAATTCGACGTAGTGTGTACCTACTTGGATACAGCTAGACCTATTAAGTTGGCGTTTTACCCCGCTGTCAGTATGTACCGATACTTTTGAAATATGATTGCAGTATTGAAAGTCATGAGATCAGCGAGTTCCACCATTTAAATAGCCTCTTCCGTTTTGGGTTGTAACACACATCTTTCAGGAAGCCAAAAGGTAAGATATCGCAAAGACAATTCCCGAAAAGCAAGCCCCATCAGCCATGTTGAACCCATCTAGACCTTCACGCTGTCCCGTCCATGCGCTAGAGTCCGGGCTTATCTTGGCACTTGCATTCAAGGCTCATATTGCCAGCAGCGCCAGTGCAACTTGAGCGGACCATTGCGTACGCGTCGTCAATAACCAAAGACGAGAGGAGCGCGGCAGTTTGATGGGCGTACAAAATGTAGGAGGGCCAAAGCTATTTAAATAGAACTCTGTCACAACACCACAACAGCATGGGAAATGTCAAGAGTGTGCAGATGGTGCCGCATCTAAGTGTGATGTTGGTGGCAAGGGAAGGGAGGAGTCAATATGTATACTGATAACAGGGTGGGGGGGAAGGGTGTAGTCGGACGCAACCTAAGGATCAGTTCCTAACATGATAAACTTGTGCTCATGATTCACCTCTACTCTGCAAACACCAAAAGTTTGGTCAGTCAAGGCCTGATGATCGATCGGACAGAGCCTGGACCACCCAAAAGCCATGAGTTTGTTCCATTCTGTTGGACAGTCATTGTCATCGTCGATATCTTCCTGGGCCCATGACCGAAACCAACCAGGGTTTGTAGGCTTGCTAAAAGTTAGTTTGCTGTAGGTTATGGATGTAGTGCAGTGGCAGCTGGATGCATAAACAAGAAGTGGATCGTATGCAGAAGCGAGCTAGAAATTTACGGCGGTCAGTGGGTTACATACATACCATTATAGATTATTGGTGGCAACGACATTCAAGACCATATCAAGGAATACGGACGTATCAACAGAACATCACATTGCATACTTCAATGGATAGGTGTGTGGTCGGTCGTTGGAAATTCATACTAAGTGAGCTGAGGGATTTAGACAAGCGACCAAGACCAAGAAAGACCAGGCCTATAACAAAGGCAGACATGGAACAAGCCAATAATCAGGTAGAAGTCCGACTTCAAGTCAAAGGTGTGTGTGTCTTGTAGCACCCGCTGGCTCGACAAAATATTCCGACTTGTGATGTGATTGATAGCGAAAATTGAGGGATCTTGGCTGGCTGGCTGGCTGGCTGGCTGGCTGGCTGACCACTAAGCGAAAACAAAAAGAAAGGAAAAAGGAAGAAAAAAAAAAAAGGAATTTGAGGAATTTTATTCTTCATTCACACAAAAAAAAATTACCCCAAATTCAAGAAGAAAACATTGACCTCTTAACTTGCAAGGAAAGAGCTTACGCAATTCAGTTACGATACCTTCCCCAATTGAACGACGCAGTCATGATGGGTACAGTTCTTTCCTTCCCTGTTCAGTTTTAACAAAGAGAATATTATTTTTCTTTCTTCGTATTTGCTATCTCTCCTCCATCACCATTTCCTTCTAGTATCTTTATCGAGGCCCCTCACATTGCCAAGTCTCTCCTCATTTGTCCTCTCTCTCTCTCTCTCTCTCTCTCTCTCTCTCGCTTTTACAATACCCGTTTGTCCGTTTCTTTGATTGTTATTCATCGCCAAAAAAAAAAAAAAAAACTATTCTTCCTCCTGTTATTCGCTAGCCATTTCTTTTCAGACATCTAGCCTCCCCCCTCCCTGTTTGCTCTTGTCAGAATCCCAACTAGTCACCATATAAACAAACATCGGCGCTGAACAACAAAAACCCGTCTATCTTGCCGGGTTCCGCCTATCAAAACCCATCCGTTATTTGCGATATACTTGCAGGTAAGTCGCCCCGATAGTCTCATTCCAAACACCATATTGTCTTTTCCTTGAAGAAAGGATGCACTCCAAGACTCCCAAGGACACCCTCATCAGGATGGACCAGCCGACGGGCATCCGCCGACCCAAGCATTCCCACGATCACACTCTTCTCCCTCGCTTGTTGTCTCTTCTTTCCTCTCGTCCTGATTTGGTTTGACCTGATCCTGATAACAACCTGCGCCTAGTCTGCTTTGCGCTCTTTCTTGCAGGATCCCTCTACTTGTTGTTCACGTTTGATTATGCGCACGACTGGCCGACAGAAACAACAGCAAATTGTATATAAGCCAAGCTCGGGCTCAGCAATCCCACCCCTTCCCCCAGACAGCACAAGAGTCTAGACTTTGATCCTTGGTGAAGCTATAAGCCACCACGTCCCCATGGCCACATTTTCATTCTTGTTTGTTCAACTTAGCCAGTACCACATTCAAGCAGCACATTGTCCTATCAACAACCCAATTTCTTCCTTGAGTCCCCTCGACTCTAGACACAATCACCTTTTCAATCTCTTCTTTCTGTGTCACACAACCTTTACTCCCCCTTAAGCAACTCGAAAGAGCTGTTCACCCTATCCCCGGATATCATAATAACCCTTATTTTAAAGATAAGAAAATTACGCTTGTGCTATCTATCTCCACCGACCAAAACCAGTTCGTCAAGCAAAATCCAGGTTGCCAAGCCCAAGCAAGTACGTTTTCTTGGAGAGTCCTCTTGGTCGCTTTTTCTCTTTTTTTTTTCTTTTTTTTTTCTTTTCTTTTCACATTCTTCCATCACGAATTAGGTGACCTATACTTCTAGCGTCGCTCCAGAGCCGTCTGTTGTCGACTCTGCGACTGGTTTTATTTAGCCCATCCTCCCTTTTTTTTTTTGTTTTTTATAATACGATCATTTGGCGGGTTTGACTTTCAAGTCGCTACCAAGTAATTTGCGATCCACTTGCACAAGCTAGACACACTGCACCTATACGATCCAGCGTCGCCAAAAAAAAAAACAAAAAAAAAACAAAAAAAAAAAAAAAAAAGGCTAATCATCATCAATACCGCCTATCATGTCTGATAGTAGCACTGGGACGTGCTGTACGGAGTCAAACGAATTTTCGCGGATTTCTTCTTCGGAATCGACGACCAGCGATCTCACACTACGACCCGAGTCTGTCGCAGCGTCAACAACGTTGACGGCCGTTGGCTCTATTTATGATCTTGGAATTGACAAGAACAAGTCATTAGATGGTGCGTCGTCAGCCGAGAGTATTGCAGTTGGCGGTGTAGCCATGGATCACTCACGCAGCCGGCGGCTCAAGAACAGTCTCAAAAAGACGGTGTCCGCTATGGGCGCGCCGCCGACAATGGAGTATGATGCGGAGCACGGCCGGTCAAGCAAGCGGTTAGGTGTATCACCCATGGGCTGTGGCGTCCAGAGCCATGTCTAAAGGCATAGCATACTCTATCGCCTGTGTTTTCTTCTTTGACCCTATGTCAAGGTTCCTTGTCCATGTTTTTCCTTGTAGGAAATCTGACATGTGAAGTTGGGACTGCTTGCATGAATGGAAGTGGTTCTTGTTAAGTTCTTATGTTTGGGCAGGGTGCTCATACTTTACAAGCCTGGTTGTGAGTGAGAGCAATGATTGTGACTGTGCTTTTGCACCCTACAGAGAGTTCTGGGTAGTAGTAGTCATGTGTTCATGATCAGACTAGGCCAGACAGAGAGACCGTCATATTTCTGTATCTGGAGTTCTCCTGATTTTTTTTGTTATCTTTTACTCTTTGTTCTTGTTTTTTTTTTTTTTTCTTATGGATTATGGCACGCTGGGATTTTTTCTTCTTCTTTTTTCTTTTATTGAGTTTGGTTACTCTTGGCTGAGATGTTCTTTTTATATTTGATGGTTTATCTAACTTTGTACGAGGCTTTGTTTGGGTGCATCGATTCTATGTTTTATTTCTACTTGTTTGGAATATATGGGATTACTGGTAATATGATCAAAATCACTCGTTCCATACCAAATTTTATATCTTTTTTTTCTACAGTCTTCATGTTCAATGTCTTTGACGTGTGGTGTCTTCTCCAAAACAATGTCTCTGATCTCGACTACATGCTGACTAATCTACGCTGATAGACCTGACGCCAGATGAAGATGGCGTATTAAATCAAAATTCATAATTGTAAGAATAAAAGTAAATACAAACTTTTGTTTTCCAGAGAAATCATAGAACAAAGACATAAAGACAAGGCGAAATAAAAAAATAAAAATCTCGAGTCGTCAAAACGAAACAAAACAATAAAAAAATAACCCAGTCATAAATCGTAAAATATCCTACTAATTTCAAGTGGAAGTAGTCGAGGCAACAGAGGGAGAAGTCGCCTGGTCGAATATCGCCATAAACTGATACATGGCTGCGATATCGTTAGCAACCGTTATTCCAACATCTATAATCATGACATCTTTTTGGCCTTCCTTACCTTGACTGGTCATAAAGTGAATTCTGAAAGCACCCGCATCGTTGTTTCTTCGGGCTCTTTCGTTAAACGAGTTGCGGAAGACATACAACTGGAGGCCATGAACCAGTAGCATATGGTCAGACACTCTTTGTAGCCAACGTGACGATCTCCAAAGATGCGAGACTATCAAATGTTAGTACCGACTCTCTCTCTCTCTCTCTTTCTCTCTCTCTCTCTCTCTCTCTCTCTCTCTCAAACCATAAATCAGACAACTTACTAAAAGCCGTCCAAATCGTGCACCGCTGCTGCTCCCCTTCATAAACAGCACACTGCAATCTCCGCCCTCCCGTCCCCTTATCCTCCAACACCAACAACGCCCTCGTCTCCTTCTCCTCCCGAATATGCACCAATCCCAAGCACATCTCCCCAGCCAACTCAAACTCCTCCTTGGTCATCCTCTTTGGATTCCCCAACTGACACTTGAACGCATGAAACGCCGACCACATCAAAATCATATCCTCCCAAGTCTCCATAGCCAACACCAACCACGGCTGCTGCTCGCCACGCATGCCACCGGTGACTCTCATCTCAAAGAGCAGCTCGTGGGTAGCCTCGGGGGCGTGGGTGGGGCGTTTGATGGTGGGACGGGAGACGGTAAGGGAGGTGGCGAGGGCGGTGGAGTAGAAGGTGTGGGTGTGGTGGTGGGAGGTGACAACGAGGGTGGGTTGGCAGTGGGTGTTGAGGTAGATGAGGAGGTTAAGGTCGCGGATGTTGAAGTCGCGAGAGAAGAGGGTTGGGGAGCCTGCAGGGATGATGGGACGCTTGGTTTGGACAAGGTCATAGCAGTACGAGCTGTGAAGAGGGAGGGAGGAGTCGGTTGTTAGTAGGAGTTGAATAAAAACATTGGGAGAGTATAAGAGAGAGAGAGAGAGAGAGAGAGAGAGAGAGAGAGGGTAACTTACGGAGATATCCCGTTGAGGTTGGTCCGGGTGACCGGGGGCATCGAGAAGAGCTTTTGAAGCCAGTGGGTACCCTAGAATAAACATTAGCAAAAAATATTCCTCTGTCGATTTAATGGTAATTGACTTACACGTTTGGCGTCATTCATAATCTGCGGGTCCGGCTTCGGGCGTAGAATCGAAGGACCAGGTTGCCTCTCGGTAGCTGCCATGTCACACCTGTCAGCACTATCACACAGTCACCACACAACCTTTTTTTTTTAAATAGATGTAAATAAATAAACTTACAGATTCCCTGGATATTCCGCAATGCTGACAGTCTGGCTTTGGCATTCAACAACACAGTTGGCACCTCCGCATCCGATCTAGAATATCACATCTCATCATTAGTTTCAAGTTCCACTCACAAATGTGTTATAATCATACGTACCGAATCAGAAACATGTAGACTCCCTGCAAGAAGTTGTTATACACCACAAACCTATCCGACAACGGCATGCCCACAGCATCCTCCATGGCACTAAACATCTCCAGCCACGATCTCCCTCTATCAATTCTCGCCGACGCATACTCATTGATCTCCCGCAATGTCTTGGTCAGTGATGGCCGAAGAAACTGAAGGTAAGGCTCCACTAGAGGAAGACGGGAGGGAGAAACATTGGCAAGATTGTGAATGGTGCAGATGATGCGCAAGATGCGTTCGGCGGTGCTGGCGGTGGTCTCAAGGAGAAGGGGAAGATCGGGGGGCGAAAGGTAGGAGGCAGATGGGTAAGGGGAGAAGAAAGTGGGGTAGAGGTTGAGGGAGTCGTGGGCGGCTTGGAGGTAGTCTTGGATTTCTTTGGTCGCGGGGCGGATGTTGATTGGGGGTGGGGAATAGCTGTGGGTATTTTGGATGACCATTTTGACGATGGGAGAAGAGGACAATGAGACTTGCTGGTATACTGTTTGACCGAATTCTGGGAAAGATTGTGGTTGACTAACAGCTAGACAGTTCCAACAACGAAAGGGATTGGGTGCTTAATATATATAATTCTTGTGTAATGTGTGAGGAGCTCCGTGTAACGGCAACTATGCCCTTCTCCTCTGTGAATCCTCCCAATAGAGACTAGCAGATAAACTGTAATTGACTTTACAATCTCTTCTTCGCCTCTATATCTGCTGTTACATTGAAAATGTCCTTGTTTTGAAGCCTCGGAAATGTCCAGAGTGACTTTTGAGTTTGTATTTTCAGTCGCTGGGCCTCTGAATAACAAAGGCAACCCGCCGAGCAATCAAGGCAACAAAGAGTGAAATGTTTGCTGGTGATGTTTTGAGTTGAAAGAATTGTATAACAGAAAGAGAAGAAGAAAGAGAAAGGAGACGGGCAGGACGGGAAATTGCATATAAATATAAAAATGTATATAAATATATATATATATATGAATAGTGATTTAAACAGCCAAAGTCAGGGTGCCTGAAAACAAATGGTAAAAGTATAAGGGAAGGAAATAAAGAAGATGTAAATTTATAACTTAGTCAACCAAACAGAAAGTGACAAAAAAAAAAGGTATTGTTACCAGATGACGAGCCCGTAGGTGGTTATGTGCCACTATCCGGGTACCAGGTGACTCCGGGATATTATGGCGATATGCGGTGGCCAAGAAAAAAGAAAAGAAAGTAAGATGCATGGAACCACTAAAGCCAAGTAGGGCAGAATACTGGCTCTTATACAAATATTTTCTTTGACACCCAACACACACAATGACGTCTTTTGTTTATGTTTTTTTTTCTTCTTAGTGTCTTCGCACTTTGGCTTTCTTCCGGTTCGTGGTATCAATGTGTTTGTCTGCAGTGACATGTTTTCTAGGTAGCTAAACCTGTGGGCACCCAGACGGAGATATATATATATCCCAAGCCACGTTTGATTCTAGTTATTATTCTAAGAAAAGCCCATATATACACAACAAGAATATCTAGTTCCCATCCAAGGTAGGTACTCCTCTCCAACATACTTTACTTCCATGTCCAACCCCAGAAACTTCTCATGGCCATAAGATCCAGAATCCTTTCTCTTTCTCTCTTTTCCTCTCTCTTCCTTTACGCTTCTTTTCCATTATTCATCGACTTCCCAATCTACCCAGTCTCCCCTCGCCACGTCGAGAAAAACTCGTCTATGCGATTAGCTGCAGATTGTCCGGCCAATGTAGGTAAGAGAGAGAAAGTGGAAATAGTTTACGTGGCAGAGGGGTGTATACATATATATATATATATATATATATATATATATATATATATGTTTGTGTGTGTGTGGTATGAGTGAGGGGAGATATGGGGTTTAGGGAGATATGGGGACAACTATTGGGTTTTCTTTCGGGTTTCTTTTTCCTCTTTTTCTCCTTTTTCTTCTTTGTTTTCTTCATTTCTTTGACTTCTCTTGGGGCTATTTGGTGGTGGTTTCTGTTGGAAGTTGACGAGAATGATTGTCGGACGGTGGACCAATTGGCCAATGAACGGACCCAATGGATTGATACTTTGAGATACTAGAATGTATGTGGAACCGTATGAACTAGCCATCGCGAGATGAGCTATATCTAATATGCCTATATATATTTAACTACACCGTCAGCTCCATTAAATATACCTATGTCCCAGTCACCATCTCTCCTTCTCCCTCCACCTCCCCTCACCCCCTTCTAAAATCCATCACGCTTTTTTTTCCTCCTCCAATTGGCGGTCACTACCACCCAAGGCACACCAGGCTTACTCAAAGCATTGCGGTGATTCTGCACCGTGCAGTTGGCTGCATATGCATAGATATGTATCTATGTATGCAGAAGCATCCAAGTGCAGTCATAAGCAGCAGCAGCCAACGGCCGATACGTATCAGAACAGTCCATATTCGGCAAAGTCTTTGGGGTACTTGTCCCAAGTATCCATGTATGTATCTACTCACATTGTACTCTGGATCATTGTAGCTTGTTTTTTTTTTCCTCTTCTGCCTGTGATAATGGGTACTAAAGGATTATGTCTCAGTGGTTCCCCCGATAAAACCCGGTTAATGTGGGATTCCTATTTACAAAAGGTTACCTTTCTCATCACTACATCACAACCTTCTCTAGGAATCCAACCTTTATCTCATACTCATCATCCCACAAGTAATCTTACCTCCAACAAAAAAACGCCCATATCCCCCAAACTCATTCATCGCTTTCCATTTGTTCACTTGTCCAACCATTCCACTTCCCACTTCCCACCACTCAACACCTCCATCCCTCCCCCCATATAAACCTCCCACCACGCATTGCCGGTGAATATGCAATCCCCTCCCCCCTTCTCATCCTCTTCCTCTGCACCCTCGGCTCGCCTCAAGCCATCCATGACAGCTTCCCAAATATCTTCCACCCTATCACCCATCTAATCCTCCCCCCATCTCTCGCCACCCGCTGTTTCCCTTCTCTTTTTTCATTCTCGTCCCTTCCATTAGGCTGAAACCTTTTTTTCACTCCCCGAAAACGGACACTTGATTCTATTTATTTCATACGGACAAGCGGGGCTTGGGATTCATGTTGCATATCTGGCTACATGATGGTTGCAGAGGGAAGTTATGGGCTCATGTCAGTTGTGAATGAGATGGACCGATTATGCTGAGGGCTCGGGTTTGTGTCAAGGAAGACAGTTGTGTTTTTAACGTACATACATCACGTGATTATTACCAGATGTATGCTCTAGAGGTGGAGATGAACAGAAGCAGATAATAACATGCTATACTCGTGCTCATATCACATTCTCCATACCAAATAGAAATCTATATAACAGTATATAGTTTATCCGAAACTTAGCCGAGTTCGTCTATTTCATGTGGATACTTGTGTGTACACTTTATACTTCCATTATCGCCAAGTGCTTGTACTACATTGTCCCGACTTCCTCACAGGGAACCCCGCCCATTCACAATCTCGTCGCACAAACCAATACTCTAATATTCATCATTCAACCACGATTCAATTACTAACAAGTATCCAACCAAGTAAATAAAGCTCCAAATCAACAATTTCCCATTCCATCTTATCCCAGTTCAAAAGTCTTTTCTTGCCTTCTAGAATCCCGTCAGTTCATAATCTGAAAATTCCGCCCCCAATGCCACAGACCGTACCCTAAATCCATGGAAGGCCTCTCTTGAGCTTCTTTCTTAGTTTTCATCCATCGTTCACACCAGTTTCACAAGTCACATATATTCCTCAGTTTTCTTTTGTAAAGGTTTGTTACTTATATTCATGATTCCTCCCTTCAACAATCATTCATGTTCCCCTAATATCCAAGTGTCTTCTATCCTGTTCCGCTCCGTTCCGTGTTCCGACCCTCATCCGGAACCCAAATTCCGGCGATCCCAGACGTCACCTTCAATCTCTATCCGATCAGATAACAGCACACACAGCACAAGAAATCACACGATCAAGAGGAAACAAGATAAGAAAAATCAAGCGTGGAAAAGACAATCCATCCCAATGCCGAATGGTCCTCGACGTTAAAAGCCACCTCCCAAACAAAATCATACCGAGTAATAAAAATAAAAAAAAAAATAAAAAAAAAATAAAAAGACAAAAACGTACAGACGCATGTAGCGGCCCTAGGAATCCGTAAGAAAAAAGTAGAGAAAAAAAGAAAAAAGACGTCCGAAAAGAAAAGACCCCGAGAAACAACAGCAAAACCCGACGAAAAAAAAAAAAAGAAAAAAAGAAAAAAAGAAAAAAAGAAGAAAAAAAAAAAGCAGCACGTATCCCTGGTTCCCGTGCCTCCAATGTCCGATCAACACCATGCGGCCAAAAAGTACAAAAAGAGGTTCATCACCGTCTAAGTATCTATAGGGTTGATGGTCGGCGATGTGATATTAAGAGAGAAGTGGTTTGAGTACGGAATTTCATTTAAGCAGAGTCCTCCTCAGCGGCCGCCTGTAAAAACCAATGTTAGCACGTCAAGTCCTGATACTCTGCGGAGTCATATCAAGCTTCAACACCTACGTTGTACGCCTGCTTCTCATCCTCGTAGCGCTTCTTGTCGGCGGCGGCCTTGGCCTCATAGGGAGCGCGCTGCTTCTCGTTAAGAGCCTTCCAGCGCTCACCCAGAAGCTTACCGACCTGGCCAAAGGAAATACCAGGGTTCTCCTCACGAACATTGTCACGCTGCTCGTTGGCGAAGAACATGTAAGCCGAGAGTCCACGCTTGGGAGCGTTGGGGTCCTTCTTTCTGCGGATCTTCTCGACCTTGGTACCACGCTTGGAAGTAGCAGCCTTGGGCATTTTGACTGATTTTTATGTTTAGAGGGGAAAAAGTTGAACTGAGAGAGTTTAGTGTTAGTAATTTTCGCGAACAAGTCTTAAAAGTGCGGTTCTAGTGACTGAAAATATATGGTGTAATTTAATTTCGCAATTGGCATTGGCGGAACGTAGATAACCAGACATGTGCGCAATAGTCGAAGCTCAAACGCCAAAATGGGTCGTGTAAGTGGATGTGCCACTAGTCAAGACCGACCCATTGGGAAAAGTGAAGCTTGCCTCGTGTAGCCGAAATCTGGGTCGGACCAAAGCATATTGCGAAATCAATTGAAATCATAAAAGGGTTGTATGGCAAGCGTAGGTTTAAGAGTGAAGTGATTGGGGGAAACATGCAGAGTTGTAAAGTGTACGAATAGACATATTGATCTTCTTGATAGCTTCTTGGATGGCTCTCGCTGTTTTATAGCAATAAACCCAGAAGCTATGCAAGCACAGGATACAACATAGTGCTGTGTTGTGTTGTAGAATAAGAGAAACACACGAACGACTATGCAAACTCGGGGAAAATTGACCAAGTCAAAATATCGATCGAGTTCACGACAGATAAATCGAGTAGCTCAAGAGTGCAGAATCCAAAATGGCGTCGACAAACTCAGATAGCGTTGCGAAATAAATTCGTGGATAGCGAATCCAGTGTTCGTGGGCGAGCAGCAAAGCAACAAGAAAAAACAATCATTGTGCGGGCTTGCGATAGTAATGCGCTGCACCCAGCAATAGATAGAGAGGTCTTTGCTGCGAAGCTTGAGAAGGGGGAAGTGACTTGTGTTTGGGTGTGCAGTGCTGCAAAATAAAAGTACTCACAGAAAAGGTGGTGGTTTTTGGTGGTGAGTTTGTATGGGAAAATTGTATGAGTGAAGAAGAGAGGGAAAAGATGTATGGGGGAGGGCCAAGGAGGGCCTTTTTACTATGGGCGACTGATTAAGTGGGTTCGCCTCTTTCCACTTGTTTGTCGCGGTGGTAACAACGCTTGAGCGAGCGTGGTACCATGTTCCGAGTGCGAATTCGCGCATAAATGTTAGTCACACTGTATGTGATTTCTCTGTTGGGCGTGTATGTCTGTGCTTGTCTACTAGCGACCATGTGTATCAGTGCATGTCAGCGAAATTAACTTGTGCACTGTGCCAGCCATGTACTGGGGGGTATTAGTATTATTGGTGCTATCTCTTTTGGGGTGAACGGTCGGTTGGGCGCCAGCTTTTTTAGCTAGGGAAGAGGGAAGAAACGGCAGGCACGGGGCAACAACTCACGCAATAAGCATACAACATACAACAAAAGAAAGAGGGTAACTACCTAGGGGTGTGTTGTGTCTGATGGTAGAGGGAACAGAGGATGAGAGAGAGGGCAACGGCCAAGGCGATCAAGGCCCCAGTCCACATTGGAAGGGACAACAAGAGCCCTGTCTTTGCCAGTAGGTTTTGGTCTTGTATATTTGCCTGCGCTTTGCCCTCCAGAATGAGAGAGACGAGCAGGAAATGAGTACGAGCCATGGGAAAGGGGGCCCGCAGAAACCCCCTTCCAAAAAAGCAAGAGCCAGCCCAGGTTTCCATACAAAGAAAGAACTGCAGGAAGCAGGCGTGGGCGTTTCTCTCCGTTCTTTCCCTTCCCTTCCCTTCCCTTCCCTCCTCCTCTTCCTCTCCCCCCTCCCTCACCTCCAATCCCACACCCAAGCTTCAGGTCGCTCGGCCGACCTACTGTACTTACATGTCCCTCCCTCCCCCCCAAAACAGCCAGAGTCACTGACTAACTTTATTGTCTTTTGTTCTTACACACACTCCTCTGCGACTTTTACGCTTGCACAAAATTGGCACACCAGCCCCAGTGAAGCAACACAAAACAGCCCGCACCAGCCAAACAAAAGCTCTTTTTTTCCTACGCAGGCAATTTTGCAGGCTCTTTCCTAATTATGGTAGCAAGATGTACAGAGGGAGGGCCGGTTACCAAAATAAAATAAACAGTCACAAGCTTTCTCCTAGCCTTCTAGTATGGCAGGTACTTGCGTATGCTCACAGTGAGGCCTTGTTAGTTTATACGTGTACTCCAACTTGTGTACCCAAGCTCCAGATCGAGCGCATATGTTAGTTGGAAGTTACCTACCTAGTTGTATCGTAGTTGCTTTCGGAAGGCGTAAATGTATAGTATCTGTTGTCCGCCCTGTTCTCCTCTCTGCGTCTCCCTTTACTTGTAACATCATTTGTTGCCATAGACAAGTAGAATCAAGTATAATTAGAAATGCACCTGATAATGGGCAAGTGCCCTAGTACCTCTGCAGTTGCTGTGAAAGTAAATATCTTTGGTACTGTATTGAGTACAAGGTACATTGGCCCACATGTCCAACTTTTCTAGTTGGGGCTTGCACCGTTCGTCCAATGCAGTATACACACTGTATACTTTGGCTATGCAAAACAGAGCCTACTGGCATGTAACTTGAATTTCACACAACCTATCGACACTCTACTTGTATGAAATACTTACTGCTATTTTACGAGTTATATGAATTTTTTTTTTCATTTCAATTTCCATGTTTCATATGGTTCGAAATTTATAATCAAACCTTTGAGCTTACAATATATGTTCATGACTAGGGTTACATAGGGTCACGATACAAACCTGCCTCTCTGTTCTAGAACATATATATTATTACCGTGCTTTTAGCTAGGTTCTAATCTCATCAACTCGCACATTCTTTCATCGAAGACATCAAGTTTATCCCTTATTCGCAATCTAAATCTCAATGCAATATCTACAGCTAAGTTTTGAACAACTGCATGATTACACCCAAAGTATCGCTTGTTGTCCAAGTTGACATCAAAGCCTAGACCTTGAAGCTTTATATGTCAAAGCTTGTCAGCTGTCAGGGCCCTTTTTCTTCCTTGATGATTATATACTCAGCTAGTTACTTGAGAACGACCGCGACACCACGTCTCACGTATCAAAGAATAGCGCTCAATAAAATAAAATATCCGTTCGCGTAAAGCAATAGAAATTCGTCCATAGTGCTTTGCCCATCCTTATCTCGATATGTTCCATCTGCCGCACGGCAACCAACCATCTAAACTATAGCAACGGAAATAAGTGTACGAAAGCAAAGCGAACAGCTTGTTGTCTCCATTTCACCATTCAGCCAAGCAGGCGAGCGAGAGAGATGATTAAGTACCGATTTATAGCCTTGTATTATCAGAGAGAAAGAGTTAGTTTACTTTGGCAGTGTGAGAGCAGCGCCCAATGGTCATCTTGGGACTGAGACGGTCCTTTCGGGTGTTTGGTAAGGGTCGGCCAGTTGTGACACTGGCAGCCAATCTGGAATGTCATTGCCCCGGATGGGTGATTTGATGGGCGTTCATATGCACGAAGTTCTATCAGGGGCATTGTGTTGCACAGTTGAACGGACAGGAACAGGAGTTGGCAGTTCCCGGGAAGACGATAAGTTGTGATATCTATATGCATATGCCGGTTTGTCTTATATTGAGGGATAATAACACAAGTCTCACTATCCATTACACTACCCTCAGGCACTCTCTCGCTTCTCTCACAGACATTCTTCCCAAAGCAATTTCTCATACTTATTTCCTACAACAACACCGCCTCGAACTTAACCCTTGCTTGCTGCATTCTTTGTCGGAGAATAGGGGGGG
>MKGJ01000052.1:0-26806 GCA_002018255.1 Bretziella fagacearum | reverse complement strand
GGGGGGGGGGGGGTACCTGAATCAAATTGGAGGCAAATGTACCTCATGCGCGTTTTTCACGCAGTGGAGTACATAATTCATTGAGTACATACATTATTTGTTGTCTTTTGCTTAGGAGGTGTGTGCGTGCTTTACTGTGGTGTGTGTGTGTGTGTGTGCCTTTCAAGCAAGGAAAGGCGAGGAGGCCCTCGGAAATTGGCACACATATTTGCTGCCCATACTAATTACACAACGTCTCAGCTTATCTAGGAAGTGCAATCGTTGGCGAGAAAAAGGATATATAATGAATATTAAGTCTCTCTATCTGTGCGGGTTTGCTTTGGGGTAAGGGATGATCTCAATGGGCACCTGATTGGTCTAGGCGGTTGATGTACATAACAACCAACATAGCGGCGTAATGTTGAGGCGGGAATTGGTAGGGTGAGTTATTCCGATGTAGCTAGTAACTTGTATGGCTAGTGAGGTAGGTATACATGACCCCCCCCCCCCCTTCATTTTGATGGTAACCCACAATAGAGATTATCATGCGGCTATTATCGACTTGTCCAGTTTCGTCTCCGAGGGCCGAAACTATACAATATCATTTATTCTACCTTGTTGCGTGATCACAAGAGGCCATTCAGTATCTTCATAGTAATAGCCGTGGTCCTAGTAATCGACATCAAGCCCGCCTTTTATGTTGAAGCTTCATCTCCACATAATATGGAGGAACAACCCTTTAGCCATGGTACATAAAATCCCGCTTAAATAGAAGCAAAACGAATGGGTATATTGTACTTATCTAGTACCTGTTATTAGGCCAAAATGTACTTGTGACTTTATGTGCTCTTTATTAGTGTCTCTTCTAACACCAAGTTATCCTACCATGTATAATAACTTAGAGTTGATACTGTGTATACACTATCATTCCAACTGATACAACCCACTAAAGTGCAATACAAGCTCTAGTTACTACTATACGACTTTTTGTATAGTGCGGTTTTCTCACAATGTGGCTCGCCTCTTATCAGCAGTAAGCCCCATCCCATTCCAGCCCGTTTTCGCCTACAAACTTGTCACAGGTTACTAACCTTCACCCCTCAAAATGCCCCCTCCCCCTTCTATAACCAAACGCTGCCATCAATTTCACACACCACACAACCGCTACGCCAAAAAAAAAAAAAAAACTCTTAGTCAGGGATCTTCCCTACTATCGCTCACTAAAAGCAGCACCTACTACTACGCGTAGTAGTAAAACATAGTAAGTACATTTTACTTTCCCAATGTCTCCATTTTTTTCCTCCCCAGTCCCCATCACCCAGTTTCCCATCTTGGCAAGACATTTCCCTTTTCGTCAAACCTAGCAACAAAACTTGCTTTCCTACTGGGTGAAATGGGTGAAATGGCACCCCTGCTCTCTAGCTTCCTTCCTTTGCTTGCCTTTTTCCTAATGTCGCGCCTGCTTTCTGTCGCCTGCCACGCAACTTGGCTGATTGTATGTCCTGACGGAGGCCCTAGCTCTCCTCTTATCCCCCAGAGCTCCCTCACACCTGTGCTCGCCTTCTCTCACTTTATGGAGAGTGATGGCTTATTTCCGTTTTGGGACAGATATGGAGTTCTGTCTTATCGTAAACCAATTGTAATGTAGATTCGCGAGATGGTTGCTTATCGAGATGTTCTTATCCAATGTGAATAATGCGCGGGTCTTAATGGATAATTCCTCCATTGATCTATAATTTAATTCATCACATTCAAATGATGTTTCTAGTCTGTGGCAATGTTTCTAGTCTGTGGTTGGTTATAGGGTTATTACCCTATAAATGACCACATCAAACACACGATACCGCATTCTACACCTCGTAAATCCAGCATGAACTCGTGATATTCGTCAATTGAAAGGCTATAAACTCAAATTATTGGGTATCGAAAAAAACAGAAAAAAAAAAACCCCCCTTTACATATCCTGCTCTGGGTCCAATACTATATCCATCAACTCCGGATCTCTGGACCAGTCAATACCGCTACCGGCAACCACGGAGCTAGCCGTCCCCTTCATGACTAACCACTTTTGACGGCTAACCTTGATGCTATTCTGAAGTTTCTGAAGCTCATCATCAACTCCAGCATCCGCCAGAGGTTCTTCTTTTCGGAGTTTGACATCCTCGGCGATTTGTAACATCTCAGATGCCAACTCAACATTCTTCTTCGACAACTGAAGAGCTTCTCCCTGGACGACGACCAAGTCATCGAGAATAGCGCGGATGCTACTAGACTTTTTTGCTATTTCCAAAGAAGTCGCATCGCGGACGATGAGATGGGGGCCGATATCTCTATGTCAAGTTAGTCATTGTATAGTCATATAAAACCACATGTGATCCCTGATACCTTTCAACTGGTGACGAAAATGTGCCTTGATGAACTGCTTTCAAGATTGGATACATTGACAAGACACCATCCACGACCTCCTTGTGTAATGTGTAATGGGACCGAGCCTTGAGCAAATTCTCTTGAGCTTCTTTGACCTCTTCTGGTGAAACGATAGCTTGGGCTATGATATTGTCAGCTTCTGAGATCTACATGATTCGGTACATATCACGCTTACGTTTTGGTACATGGGCTTTCTGAGCTTTGATAATGGCTGCTTCGAGACGTAGTTTCTCCAGCTGATCGTGAAGTGCCAACACTTTTTCTTCATCAGGGGATAATTGAAGAGGCCCAGTAATGGGATTGAACCCTGATTCGGGCTGTTGTACATGATCCATGATGTGTGAAAATGGAATTGCAATATAAAAACATATATGTTCAGTGTCAGATGGAAATGGACTTGTAGAGCAGTACAAGAGGAGAAGTCGTCAAGCTCATTCAGGGTTTGTATTGGTGTTACCGTCTCTATTGACTAACCCCCAGACATATATGCGCCACGCACGAAAAGGTACGCCACACCACAACCACAAAGCGCCAAGGGGTCATGGGTTGTTTGGGGGTTGGGGTTAAGAGGCTCGCAATTTATGGAACAACTTACCTGCTTTCTCCGCAAGCAGCGGCAGGGCCCCATGCGACTAGCAGGTGCCGGGTCTGGATCTTCTAAATTCAGCATCCAGCGCAAGTGTCGCGCGGCTTTTCGCGCCTACCGTAATTGTCCTTGTATCATTCAACACCGTAGCCTATCGACACCGCTGACCCTGCAGCCTTCCTGCATCTGCGGGCAGTCAGAACAAATCCGAAGCTTGAGAATAATCATAAGCTTTATTCCGGGCCTAACCAGAACTGTCTTGATGCTTGCTTGCCAATATTTCCTCCACCGCTCTTCCAATATCTGTGTATTTTGTGCGTTGTGCGGTGTTCTGGCCCTCCCGCTCTCCCCATTCAACCTCCGTGTTGCATAAAGAAGGACGTCGCTCTTTTTCTTGACCCAGCAAGAGCGACTGGACTTGACTGGCTCTCTGGTCAGTCTTTAATTTGTCCCAGCTGCCTTATCTCTGGCTGCGATTTTCCCACTCAACAACATCAACCCAAAATTCTTTCCGCTGGACCTCCACGACCACGACCACGAGGGAAATGTTGTCGCGACATGGCCGAATTGGAGGTATTCATCGCCCACAGCGGGCAGAAGCTCGCTGCGGACTCGTCTCGATTCACGAGGTTAGTTTCTGCCCTGATTTCTACCCTGATTTCCGATTTGACAGCTCGGCAGGATTGTGCTGGAGCGCATACATTCCGGGACTGCACACACGAACCGACTTGCGATACTGACATCTCATCATAATCTCTGGCTATAGTTTAGATGAGTTCAAGAAATGGGTCTCCGCCAACTCCTCGATACCTCACTCGAATGTCGTCGTACTCACTGCACAAGGCCGCAGTGCTAAAGCACAGAGCCTTCACATCGAATCCGAACTTTTCGTCTACGATACCCGGGTATCCTCATCCAAGACCCCCGAAACCTCGCCGTTTATATCACAAATACCACCCCCGCCCGCGCTCGAGCTGATAGAACCACCCAACTCAATTAACGACATCAAGTCTATTACCGCATGGAAGGAACTTTATCGCAAGCGCTATAACTGGGCTCTCAAGATTACGACCAGCTGCGAAGAGCTAGATGCCATTTGTTTCGAGCACTTCCGCGAAATTGACGTCATAATCCGTTGCATCGATGTTGCACTTATGAACCTAGAGATCTCCTTCAAGCCTCTGCAAACCCGCCATGAGAACTTGAAGAAGTGGGCATTGGAATCCATAAAGGAGAATGAGATGCTGGCGCGGGATTGGGAGAAACATTTAGAGCTTGCGAAATCAATATCAACGTCGCCGCAAATGGTCAACTTCATGACAGGCAAACAAGCACCACCGGACCAAACTACCACACTGCACGACCTTTTGGACCCCGAGACATGCCGTCGATCATGTAGACGAGCCCCCAGTGCTCTTAAGAGTATTCAGAGTTACATGGAAACTGTCGATAAAGATGCTGGCAACATGACGGATAACTTTGCCGAGCTTGGAGAGACTTTCAACCAACTGTTAAGTCGATCGATTATGGCTCGAAGCGACGAATCTCAGCAAATCTTGGGCGATATCCGTTCTATTTTCCAGAAAATCGAAACCGACAACCAGATGGCCTCACAGTACTCCGACGGCTCCAAGGATATTGCCCAGGCTTCTCGCACAGCACATACTCACACCGATAAGCTCTTACCTAATCTCGCCCAACGTGCTGCTGAAATGCATGATCTTGTCCTTTATGTAACAGAGTGCCGCAATGCTACTTCTTTAGAGTCTGGAATCTTCATGCGCAACATCACCAACGCTGTGACGCTACTACAACGCTTTAAGAACTCCATGGCCGATCTAAGCAAGACTGAGGAGGCATTGGCGACATTTGACTATCTGCGGCTCATTCACCAGTCTCCGTACATGTATGCTTCGTTCATGGCGGAGGCCATCCGCCGACGGGAATGGAGGGATAAGATGCGTGCTGACTCGACCAACCTTGCCAACACAATGGCCATGTTCCAGGATGAGGAAACCAAGAGAAGGCGGAAGTGGGCCAAGCTGGTTGGCAGCACCTATCGTCATGATAAGTTTGACTCTCCCGCCATGGCAATGGAGGTCAACCTCATGGGTGATGTCGAAGAGTGGCCAGAGATGGCTAAGAAGGACTTGGAAGATTTCATTTTGCTATTAAAGGAGCATGGCGGCGACCAAGAGATTCTTGATGACATCAAAAAGTTGCTTGTTGAGTTGAACACTCCTACTCGGCAACAGGCAAAGCGCATCAAGGCTTTCAAGAATGGAAGCCTACACGACAATGCAAACTCCATGATTGCATCAACAAGTTTCTTGATTCGTGGTGATGATGATCTCATACGTTCTTTGCAGGAGGATAAGGCCAAGTTGGAGGGCAAGGTTATGACTGCTGATAGTCGTATCAAGCGTCTTGAGGATCTTTTGCACCGTCATTCTCAAACTCGTCAACAACCATTTTCGGCAAACAACAGTCTTGACTTTTCTAAGCATCCCGAAAGCAGGCGACTCTCGACTAATGGAGGAATCGACCCTGCTACTTTGGATCAACTAGAACAACTCCGGAAAGATCTTTCTGCCACAAGAGACAAGGCTAAGGGCCATCTCAAGACGATTGAAAATATTGAAGCAGAAAACGAGAAGTTGAAGTCAACTATCGAAGAGATCAATTCGACCAAGAGTGATCTTCTCAACAACCTGGAAAGCCTTGAGAAGGAATACAGTGCCGAGAGAAAGAGTCTCGTGGAACAGATAAAGACACTTCGCGAGAAGCTCGAGGAAACTGAGGACGATATTGAACACTTTGGTATGTCTCGAGACAACGAGAAGGCTTTGTACGACGAACGACTTCACGCTCTCGAGGAGGAACTTGAAAAGGAACGCAAGGATCGTCACGACGAGAAGCTCAAGTATGACGGCCAGATCGACTATCTGCGTAACGAGACCAGACTCCAGCGAGAAACCATCGACGCCATGCAAAGGCAGATACAGAGCCTACAAGAGGAGAACAAGTCCATGGCGAAGAAGCTCAGCTCAGCTCAAGCAGCCTCCGAATCTCAGAACCGTGCTCTTTATGATCTCCACAGGGAACTTATGCCAGGTGCTGAAATTCCGACTGATCGCTGCGAACTTTTGGAAGATATGATCACCACTGCGGCAGACCTGGTCGGCAAACTCAAGACTATTGAGAACGACATTTCGGTGATGCAGTCTGAACTTGATCAGACTCAGGTCTCAAATAGAGAACTTAAGGCGACTGTTGTTGATTCTGGGATCAAGCTTACGGAGATGGAAACATTTTCTTCTCAACTTCGCGAGTCCTTGGCGGAGGAGAAGGCCCGGTCTGAGGCGACTGAAGCGGAACTGGAACAAGGTCGGAAGCAGATCAGCGAGTTGCGTATCCGTATCTCTGATGGCGAGACTGGATCCGAGTCTTTGCGTAAGAAGCTTGAAGATGACGAGAAGATGGTCAGTTCTCTCAAGGAAGAGCTTGCTCGCAGACAGTCCCAGGTCGGTAGTCTTGAGGAGGAGCTCCGGGTTGTGAAGGAGAAACACTCTTCGATACAGGTCAAGTACAACACTCTTGATAGCCTCTTCCAAGTCCGCACAGAAAACGCCAAGGATCTTACGAAGCGTATCTACACCCAAAACGACCGTCTTGTTCGTTTGTTGGAGAGACTTGGTTTCATTGTCACCCGTGATGGTGTGTCCATGTCGATTCAACGTATCCCGCGAGCGGAGCGCTCTACGGCACAGTTAGTTCCTCCCTCTACTGAGAACTCATCAAGCCCGTCCATGGCTCGCCAAGGCTCTTCGGCTTTGACGAACAAAAGTGGTTTAGAAGGAGAAGATCTCGATCAAATATACTGGATGAACAACAATAGCAATGCTAATGTTGAGGCTGAGAAGTATCTGGCATTTATTAACTCTATTGGTGGCTTTGATATGGAAACATTCACCGAGACTGTCTATCGTCGCTTGAAGGATGTCGAGCATGTAGCTCGCAAGTTTCAGCGTGATGCCCGCATGTTCCGCGACAAGGCTCACAGCACTAGTAAGGAATCCCACGAAAAGATAGCCTTTAAGAATTTCAAGGAAGGAGACCTTGCACTCTTCCTCCCGACACGCAGCCAGACATCAGGCGCCTGGGCGGCATTCAATGTTGGCTTCCCTCATTACTTTTTACGTGAGCAAGACTCTCACCGCCTTCGGACTCGTGAATGGCTTGTGGCACGCATCACTCGGGTCCAGGAGCGTGTTGTCGACTTGTCAAAGAACCTCCAGAACGGCCCCGGTGACTCCGACTCAGTTGCAGATGACGAAAACGACAATCCATTCCAACTTTCTGATGGCCTCCGTTGGTACCTTATCGATGCACACGAAGACAAGCCCGGAGCACCGTCAACTCCCGGCCTGGGTAAGTCTACGGTCGCTAGTAATAGAGTCTCGGCGATCGCGGACATGTCAACAATAATGGGAAAATCGATCAAGGACAAGAGGCGGTCGGTGAATTTAGGGATCGAGGGCGTCAGCAAGACGTTGTCGAAGAGTTTAGAGAGTCGCCGGAGTAGCAACAGTTCGCGTAAGGCGCTGCCGTTTGCAGGGGCGGCGATTGCACAGCAGGCGTTGAAGGGGACGGCGGTGGCAAGTGAAACTAATTCGATTAGGACGGGGGCGACGCCGCCGGGGGTTTCGTCGCCATTGGCAGTTACAGCGCAGAGTGCAGATGATGCGGATGATTTGGAGGAGGAGACGGAGTCGGGGAAAAGTAGAGAGGTGAGGACTACAGAGGTGAGAGAGGCAATAGATTCGTTGATGGGGGGTGGTTGAGGGTGGGAAATGGGATTTTATCTAGTGGGGGGTTCTGTTTCTGTTGTGGGTTGTTTTGAAGTGGTTTCTTTGCAGTATCTCGACATATTGTGTCCAATAGTTTACTGACTGGTTGTGTTATATTTCTTTTGTTTTTGTTTTTTGGAATTTCCTTTGTTGGTCTTCGGCGTTTGGGGGAAGCTCCTAGCCGGGTTAATTACACCTTGAGGTGTATCTCTTATCTTCTTTTTAGTTTCTTTTTAGCATTGTTCCATTTCCTTTCATTTGTTCATTTGTTCAATGTTGTTTTGTATTTAGCTGCTGTGGTCTTGATAGACATAGACATTGATTATATGTAAAGGTGTGGCCCGAGTTGGATAATATATTGATATTGAGCTTTAGCTCTTTGTAAGGTATTCAGAAGTAATCTACATGGAATATATCAGTTCATGGCATGATGTAATCTCATATAGTGTGTATGGAGCTCATCTTGGGACTCGTAGAAACTTGAACAATAGCCTGACTTAAGAGGTGACTCCTTGTGACTATGTAGCTTGGGTGTGAAAATAGCCAAAGAAAGCTACAGTCAATGGTTAGCATGTGATTGGCTAGGACGATGATCGTTACGACGGTACGGAAGGAGGATGGAGGTGCTGCATATTATGCAGGGCGATGATGCAGGAGGAGAACTATATATAAAAGAGAGGGAGCATTGAGGGATGGATTTTTGGGAATATATCGGCTGGTGCATGTTACGGGGACGGGGTGATGGACGGGGGGAAACGGAATAGGGTAGTGGGTGAATGTGTTGACCGCCTAAACAAATATTGTCTGTTCGTCACTGGGTTGGGGAGATTATAGTGTGAGTTTTTGTTGGCTGGCAAACTACGGTCGGAGTATATGGTTTAGGGCACATCTCTATTATGAGTCCAGTGAATTGTGGGTCTCTCATGTCTAGGTGAAAACTCTGTTGTGCACTGTTGCTGTAGTAGATTCTATTCCTCTTGATACACTAAGCTATCATCTACCAATTAACCACAACACTACTGTGACCATCGTGATCTTCGATAACTACAGTCGATGATTGATAGTAGTTAATATTTACAAAATTAGCTTTAAGTTGGACACCGAAATTGTGCAGCATATTACTCGTCGGGTGAATGTGCAATGACAACAACATGAGGCACAAAAAGGACTGGTTCATATCTGTTACTTGTCGTCATGCGTTACCATCACAAGTGATTTGCTAGACCATGCCAACTTAAATACCCTCCTGCTGCCATCATTGTAACCAAACTCCAGAACCATATATACTCCCATATGACATCTCTCCATTCACCCGTGACGTCTAGAAACCAGAGTTGAGCCGCACTTTCAGAAAAGATACAACCGCACCGGATACTCTGGTTACGTACTAGATATTATCACAAGGGGCGGGGGGTCTTGTTCTTGTTGGCTTCTGTGATGAAGTCAGCCTGAGGTTGCAATGTGGGGCACTTTTGCTGGTTTTGTGGTACCATCTGGTATGGCATCTGCCACCTGCTAAGCCAAACCAGGCGGCTTTAAAAATTGCCGCCACGAGTCCCCATTACCGGAGTGTGTTGACTAAGAGAAACTCCAAGGAAAAAAAACAGGAAAAAAAAAACCGGTTCAATATTTTCAGGGCAAATGTCAATTCTAGCCGCTGTAAAATGTCCCAGTACGGAACCAATTTTGGTTTGGTTCCTGTACGTCAAATAAATTCCGACACCGACCTTTTCCTTCCAATTCAACCCAACCCAACCCTGGAAGTTAAGGTTCAGACCCTTGTCCTGGTTGCATTGGTTGATTGACCAATCAGCATCAAGTGTGAAACAACGTGCCTTTGAACATAATATTAGCATTGATTTTTCTAGACGGGCTCCTCTTGCAACGACTGTTTTCTTCTTCTTCTTTGGCTTTCTTTGCTTCCGCATTAGATGGCTAGAACCCATGTTTAAGGATCGTGGGATTGACTGGTAGTCTCTTCAATATTATACTTGAATGGCTGGATTATCCCCAACAAAACCCCCAAAAGTTTGCTAGACTATGATGTTAGATTGACCTAGGGGGGGGGGAACTTGACGATGGACGTCTAGAGATGATGAGATCTAGCTCTAAGTTTGTGAGCTATTTAAGTAATATCTGGTGGACTACCTATGGATCTCCAGCCATCTTGCGGCCTCTACAACAAGGCAGGGCTCGACGAGGGGGCCCATCCTTCTTTGTAAGCAATGGAGGTCAATAAAGCTTGGGGTTTATTCGTGATTACTGATTGCTGGAGACTGCTGTGAAGTTTCTATTTTCGAAATGTCTTGAATATTCAACAACAATTAGAAATGGTTTTATGATACACGATTGTGATTGTTTCTACTGGATGGAGGGGGATACTCTAGTCGTCGTTTCGGCATGACGGAATGTGAATAACTGACAGTTGACAAACAGATCAGGAGTATTGATGGACTCGTCCGAAGAAGCCCTTTGGACGCTTCTATTTTGTTTTTCGACCTGTGTGTTTTGTTGCGGGTGATCTTGCAGACCATCCATCCATTCACTCAAATGTGGGCAATATTGTTGGATTTCTAGGATGCAATGGGGAGAGTGCACATGGGTATAAGAGCAGGTAAACCTTTTTGGGCCCAGACCCTGGTTGGCCAGTCTAACATGTGAATATGCGGTGTTTGTGTATTCTAGCTGCAGGTATACTCTTCTCTTCGTCTTCAATATAGGATTAGTCTCTAAACGAACCAACAGTGAGAAATTTGTGTGCCGTAATATAAACCCAGTAAGATGGAGAGTCAAGTGCTACGAGAAGGCAGATTCATAGTCCAATCTGCAAGATGGAAGTATGCCGGCAGGGGAAAGACTACGCCGATATTTAGAGAGAAGGGAAGCGGCTCGAAGCGTGATAGTTGTTGTGGAGTCTTGTGGTATGTCTGGTGAGCAGCTGGAAGTTGGATATGAAGTCAGTTGGTTGGTAAGGTCTTATAGAGGGTTGGCATTTCGTGTTCTGGATAACGAGTCTAGTGTTGCCTGTTTGACGTTGCAGGGTTTGAGGTTTAAGCCATGACTATTGTGTCTTTTGGGAGTTGACAATTTGGCAGAAACATTATTACTATCGAGTTTTGGATGATTCGGTTGTTGATAAGGTTTCTGACGGATGCATGTATCTGGTACAAACTTTCTAGTACACCCCACTATGATTTTGGTGTGGTTTTGCCGTGTTATAGTAACAAGTCAAGTACCTGGTACTTGATAGTTGCCCCACCATGAATTTTAAATATTTTTTCTTTTGCCTACGCTAAACCAAAAAAAGAAAATCCAATATTTGATTCAAAAAGCCAACGACAATTTATAAAATTTATAGAGTCTTTGATTGATTTTCAATTTTATTCTTATCTGGTGGGGTTTTTTTTTCTTCATCTTGTTCTAATCTTCACTACCAAAACTCCACATGTTCAAGCCCTTTAAACCAATCAACGACGTCAAAATCATCATCGTCGCCTGCAACTGATTGATTGACAGCCTCAGCCGCGTTACCGATTATCGTCAGACACATCGATATCTCCGCATTTCCATCATCCACCATCACTTCAATCGAGACGTTCAATCTTTCATCGACAGATTCAAAACGTCAATTCTCTCCTCATATATTTCTTTTTCGATATAGCCGAGTCATCGCTTTCTCTATTCCGCTTATTCAATATCCTCTTTTTTTTTTTTTTTTCTCGAATTCACTCGGGACCCGTCTCCGCCTCGCACACGATCTTTATTCCGTTGAACCCTATATTTTTCTTAATCTTGTTAAATAAACTACCACTTGTTCTTCTTCTTCACCGACCATCGCGAGGGCTAGGCTGTCAGGAATCCTGGCACCATCCAAGCTTAACCCCAGCAAAACCAAGTATTCGCAATAATCCACTGTCGAAAACTGCCTCGTCTTGCGTAAACTCAACTCTTGGATCTCGGCAAACCTTGGCCTATAACCGATATCCAGCCCACCGTTCATCAACTTACCATCCCGCGCTCGTCCGCTCGTCCGCTCACCCGTGATTCACACAATCCTCACTCAAAATGAACATGATGGGCGGTGCGCAATGGAACCCTCAGGAGCAAAATCCCGAGGTGGACTTCCAGCACTACCTCGACCTTAGTATGGGCGGCATGGAAAACAGTATAAACTTTGACTTCGCCATGCTTCCACCGTCTGCCGACCCTTTGGACACTACCATGTCCGGCACCGATCACCAAATCCCTTCTTCCGCCGCCGCCGGCATGTCACAGTCTTCAATGGCCGCCATCACCTCCGGCGCAGTACACTCTTCTATACCCGCTCAGATGATGCCTGCAACCCCCAATGATGTCATTGGCGAAATCGATGCCAAAATTCAATATCTTCAGCAGCAACGCCAACAACAGCAACAACGCCAAATGCTCCAAGAGCATAGCCAATCACATCGCCAACAACATCAACAGCCTCACCCTATGGCTTCATACTTTAGCCCCAACCCAGTTCCACCGACTCCTCAAAGTCTAGAACTGGCTGCTGGTAACGCTAATCAGTTCTACATGCCTTCAGACACTCCTCAGTCAGCTTTTGAGAACCGCTTTCACTCACTCAAAGAGCAACAAGATGTAAATTGGCATCATCTTTAGTTTTAAGCTGGTCAACTAACATGCTATTCTAGCTGAGTTTCACCCCGCTCGTCTCTCCAGCAGTCACTCCGCTGGAACAACAACAATATATCGATGTCTCTTTCCCCATGACGGGCAATTATTTTAGCCCCTTGACCTCACCTGCTTTGCATGCTCAACCCGACAGCCTCCTGATGCCCGACTTCCGTCAACACGGTATCTCTTCCAAGTCACCCGTCGACAATACCGAGCAATGGAACACCACTATTAGCATGTCCTCCGAACAACCAGCAAAGAAAGCCCGCAAGGCTCCGGGAAAGACTACTCGCGCCAAAGCCAGCGTTCGCCAATCACCCATCGTCAAGCCTCAGCGCCGTCGTGGGACTGTCGCTTCATCCGCTGCCTCTAACCCCTCAATCGCCTCCCAGGTTCTCAATGAGGCTGAAGAGGAAGCCGCCAAAAAGAACCGCAGCCGTAGTATTGAATCTGAGGAGAACGCATCGGTATCACCCGAAGCGCTTTCAGATATGCCTCCGCCTCCTCTACCTCGCACCAAGTCTGCAACTGCTTCTCCTTTCATTCAACCCCAAAACCCCCAGGGCGAGTCATCAAACAAGGCCACCGGCTCGCGCCCCATTCCTGCAACTCCCGCTTCTCTTATGAGGTTACCCAGTACCAAAACCTCGGCCACCTCTTCGCCTGCGACCCCCGCTACTATCATTTCGTCACTCTCATCGCCCGTTGACTCCTTCAAACTGTCCGAGGCCGTTTCATTTGAGGATGTTCTCGGTAGCCCCGCCATCGATACTCCCATGCAAAGTGCCACTAAACCCGCTCCTGTCGTCAAGAACCTCGCTCCTCTCCCGTCGCCCATGTTCGCCAAGCCTCGCGGTCCCCCGTCTGCCACTCAGAGTCCTCAGATTCTCCCCGCCGGCTCTTCAACTCCCAACCTTCGCAAGACCCCTCAACTCGCACCTCGCAACAACAAGCGCTCTGGGTCAGTACACGCATCTCCTGCGCTGCTTCCCAAGATTTCACCCAACATCAAGCCTCTTCTGCCTAATGGTGCCGAGGATGCTACCTCGAGACTCCTTGCTACCAAGTCCAACTATCAAAATATCATCGAGGGTAATACCGTGCCTGGCGTGACTTATCCCAGCGAACTGTCTACGAATTTGACTTCAAAGCGTACGTCCCACAAGATCGCCGAACAAGGTCGTCGCAACCGCATAAACTCGGCTCTGCAGGAAATTGCCTCCCTTTTACCTCTGACTTCGCGTCAAAATGCCAAAGAAGACGAAGAAGGAAGTGAAAAGAAGGAAAGTAAGCAGTCGGCTGTTCCTAATAGCAAGGCGAGCACGGTTGAGCAGGCTATTGAGTACATTAAGCAGCTTCAGGAACAAGTTGCTGCGGCAAATAAGAGGGTGGGGGAACTTGAGAGTAAACTCAAGGAAAAGGGTGGTAATGAAGAGGTAGATATGGAAACGAAAGCTGAGGAGGTGTCCGAGGTTGCAATGGTGGCTGTCGTCGAGACTAGCTAGCCGCCTAAGACTATTCCTGGGTTAGCAACCCATCCACCTCGTGTGATTGATACATGTTATCACGCCCTCATTCATGTCTGATGATTTTTCTTTTTTTTTCTTTTTTCTTTTTTCTTCATCTCTTTGACTTTTGGCCACCGGGTTTTGGTCACCAGAAAGTATATGGTGTTAGACGGCGTTTTTGGAGGGGAGATCTGCTATATTTTGCATTACTATTGTATATTTTACGTTTCCTTGGTTGTATTATTATTGGCAACAACATGACTTTTATAAGATTGGGATTGGCTTTTTGAGTTTGGTTTATGATTTATTGGAGAAATAAATCTTTGTTCTTTGAATCAGCAATTTGATTTACTGGTGTACTTTCCTTTTCTTTTCTTTTTTTTTTTCTTTCTTTTTTTCTTTTTTCTTTTTTTGTTTTCATACAAGTCACATATCACATTAATATCTATGATGATCAATAATATGAATATTGTGTTGACATTATTCATGTTGAACTCATCAATCTCAACTATGGAATGCATATATCCAGTTACATCATAACCCTCACATACTGTACCAAAATGCAGGTCTTAGTCACCCCAATACTCTAACTTTTGACATGACCCGAAACATCTTTAGTAGCATACCCACGGTATTGTCTAGATGATTCCCATAAACAACTACATTTGTTGCTACATCACCTTGATGGCATCGTCACCCGTAGTACAAACGTCGCATGGCTCTTGATCATGACCGCGTCGTCACCCAAGGCGGCTAGCTTCAATAGTCATGGTTCTTCAGCTTCCATGCACGTCGATGTCTGTGTCACATGCAATGAAACAGGACAGTCAACATGGCTATAACCTCTTTGATATCGTACAAAACTTACAACAAATTACATGGTAGCCAGTTCATATACTGCCACACAATGGTACACACTTCTCAACAACCACTCATGGCTACCAGCATACGCGCGAGTGTATGGTACTTGGTGCTACATAATTGGTTTCATATACATTGTAAGACGTGGTGCCGTATCCCATATATATCCAAAAACAACCCTCAAACTTGTACACAGTAGCGCTTCTTTCACTCTATTGTAACCCAACGGTCTATCCATGCAGCCCTAAGATACACACAGCACGGCAGTCTTCCCCACAAGGTCAACAAGAAGGGCCGCTTTTTTTGACTCTAAACTGCCATCATCTTGGCGGCTTCCCAATAGCAATGAGGCCGTTGTTATGGGTAACGATTTTGTGACACTGGCGGTTATCTTACCCGGTCATCATTCCGTTATTTTCTCGCCTTTTCCGACAGACAAACAATAGGCCTCCCGAAATTGTGTCCCCCCGTCATATCCCAAACACATTTCAACTATTTGTTTACTTTTTTTTTTTTCCCTCCCAACTACCGGTACCAACACGATTACGCCTCGTCTGTGTCAAGTACATCCTCATCCATGTTCTCCATAACCTCAACCACCAGCTTCAAACTCGCCATAAACGAGTTGGTCGCCACGCGGAGCATGCGGTTGGTGGTTGCCTTGTAGTCGACACGCAGTGTAGAATCCTCGGTGGCCATGGTGCGAAAGACGAGGGGAGAGAGCTCGGGGTCAACTGAGATGGCTTGGAGGGCGACGGTGGCGAGACGTGGGGTGGGGAAGGGAATGGCGAGGGAACTTTGCGGGATGTTAGTTAAAGGGTACAACTAAGATTATTCGGTGTGTCGGTGAGGAGATGCACGGTCAGGGGACTTGAGAATGTTCCTGTGGTATAGAAGAACGACGTGGGAGATGGGGGAGGATGAAGAGGAGGGGGATAAAAGACGATACAAGGATGAGATTGGGATCGTCATAGCAGCCTCGGTCAGATCTGAGCAAATATCAAATGCGCAAAGCATGCGGGGTATCCAGGTTCCAAGCTCATGTGCTATATTTCATATCATCAAACTCCGGAACAACAGCACACTATGCATAGCCAGTCTCCATGGACAAAAAAGCATCACAACCAGATACTCGTCATGGACTTGCAACGACCTGGTGACTCTGAATAATGCAACACAGAAAGCCCGCAGGTGCATCTCGGCCGTCCGTCCAAATCTCCCCAGTTGTCCCGGAGCGTTAAAACGCTTGTTTGGAAGAAAATCAAAAATAAAGGTAAAAAGGGCATAGGCGAGGCTGACAAGGGTGAGGGCGGTTTGGTGGGATGGAGGGGGGAAGCAAAGGACATCAGGGGAGAGAAAATGCGCCAAAATAAAGCAGTTGGAATGGAGACTCACACGGCGCAAGGGAAGGAAGGGTCTGTGGTAGCCATGGTGATGATATGCAGGAGGGATAGGATATCAAAGCTTTGAGGGCGGCTTAATGGAAGCGGTAAGTTCAAGGGCCTTGGCCAGGGTTGTGTTTGGCTGATGATTATTATGCTTTGAGAATTAGCTAGTGAATCTAAGTTAAGCAGGGCCTAGATTTGTCCTTTTTCAATATTTGTGTACAAGTAGAAGGCAAAGATTATTCAAAGTAGTGATGGGTTATGATTATGGGTTGATATTTGGAGTTGGGTCGGTCAAGATGGTCAATCTGACAGAAACATGCACAGCTCCAGACACAGACAAGAGATCCGAGTAGGGTTCAGCGAGGAGGGGGAAAGGAAGGGAAGGGAAGGGAAGGGAAGGGAAGGGAAGGGAAGGGAAGGGAATCATGAGAACAAAAAAGCACGCAATAAAAAAGAAGAAGAAAAAACACGCAAAGCTAGGTTGTGGCAAGGGATGGGTATCAAAGACAGGGCCATGTTCACGGTCTCTGTGTGGACTTTAGGCGCACGATCAAGCGATTCGTTAGAAGTGGAGAGCAAGCAATGTTGGGTTTGACAAGGCTACACTTGGTATGAAAAAAAAAAAAAAAGAAGAGAAATCTCTTGAGAAGCGAAAGGAGGAATTCGTGGAAGCTTCTTTGGCGGTTTGGGTGAGTTGTTGGTGCAGGGTCTCGGTATTTATGAGTTGAATGGGAGGCCTATTTAGCCCTGGTTTGTGAAGATTTATAGATATTTAGATATAAAGAGGCTGCTGTACTTACTGCGAGACGTTTTTTTTTTTATGAGACACGATGGTTGAGATAGAGGGTGTCGGCGTGGCATAAGTGGTTGGATAGGAGGTGATGACCCTACCTGTAGTTGAGGTCTGTTAATAACTGGTGGGGTTAGCTTACCAATTGGGTTACTCAAAGCGCCACGATACATGTGGCTGTGACGAGTAACATTCACAGCTCATGTGGCGTTTTATTTTTCCTTCTTTCTCTAGCCGTAGCTGGAAAAACTATGGGAAAAAATAGCATTTTGGGCAACTGAACACAAGGGTTGAACCGGGATTTGACAGTAGCGCCGGGATGAGACCTACATGAGTTGCGGACCGCGGCCATGGCCTGTTTCCATGGCAACGGAGAGGTCCGACCAATGACAATCATAATATGGGAATCTTTGAACAGGGAAGGCACGCTCCGGTGAGATGATGAGTTTATTGAACACGCAAATTGAAAGTTTATGCGGTTGATGATGGTTTAGATGGCGCCAATATTTCTAGTTTATTTTGATGATTTAGCTTTGTTACAGCTGTTTTGTTCGGGGCTGAACCTGGCTGCGCAGCATGTGTACGAGATTGAACGGCGTGGGCAAGAGATGACCAATGGATTTATTTTTCTTCTTTCTTTTTTCAGGCGCGCGTCTGTGCTTGTACTTGTAGGTCCGGCTCGAGGGGAACCTCGACGACAGCGTAGCAATAGCAACGGTCAAAGAAGGATGTCTTTTGTTAGTCGATTAAGTTGGCAGAAGGGGGCGGTAAATAAGTTGGTCGCCAGATGCGACTGCGCGTGATAGAGTTTGGCGACATGGGGGTGTGTATCCGGAGAAAGGGGGCAAGCTAAGATGGCTGATTCAACTTAACTTGGCTTGTGTATTTACGGAGAAGTTCGGTATAGGTTATCGGGCGTCGACGGTAAGGGTTTGTAAGAAGCCAAAGTCTAGGTCTAGGGGAAGTTGAAGTACCTAGGTAGGTACCGCCTATTATGGCAGTTGCCCTTTGTGTAGATAATGTTCGCGCCCTTTCCCCCCTGCCACCGAAATCAGAAGGAACGCGGGCGGTAGTTTGACCACAGCTTTCTTCAGTTAAACTATCGTGACTTGTTTTCTTGTTTTCTTGGTACCAGCCTCCGCTTACAACATATAGCACTAGAGAAGGATGCAGTTGTTGGTTATTATTATTATTATAATTTTATAATTATATATATATATATATATTTTTTTTTGCAAGGCTTCCTTTTCTCGCATTGCGCCAGCCTTCTTTTCCCTTTTGGACTTTTGCTTGTAACGTCCCAGAGTGCAGACGGGACTTCCGAGATGGGCCCCTGGTCCCGCCTAAACAGATGTTATCAAAATAAGTAAGAATTGGGAGTTGGGTGTGCGCATTTTCTTGTTCAAAGCCGGCCCAAGCAAAGAACTGACCTCCTGCTTGTCTACCCCTGGCATTCGAATCATCCATCCCATATGAACTTTTGGCCCTATTTCCCATTGCTTTGCTTAGTGTCTGACCTGGGTTTTGTGTTGTTATTTGTTTTTGTTCGCCAAGTTGAGTTGTTGTCTGCCCACCGACTCTTTGCGCTGTCAACAACAACCCACACACACACACACACACACACACATACCCCCGGAAGCCCAGCCGGTCAAAACATTAAAAGTTAACAAAAAGCCTGGCTTCTGTCCCTCAGCTATAGTTGATTCAATCTTGACATCTTTATTTATTTATTTTTCTTTTTCTTTATTCTTTTCCTTTCCTTCCTTTTCTGTCTCGTCACTCGTGCCTTCCGATTTTTAGCATCGTCCACTTCCTTTTACTGTAAACAGACAACCTCGTCGCTCCTTCCTTCTTTGCAGGTTCTTGACATACCGGTGGTCCCTTCACCTTAGCAACCAACTTCCTTCCGCTTTGAGTGCAGTGTTATTTTACAGCTCTTCTAGCAGCTTTTCGACCAATAGAAATTCGCCGTCCATAAATCCAACAGAACGTCCGAATTCATAAAAACCTGGGCTCCCAAACGCCATTGCTAATTAGACCCGCCAATCGCCAGGTGCTGCGAACAACCAAACGACACACCCAAAACAATCATCTCTTTTGCTTGATATTCTTTTTTTTTTTTCTTTTTCTATCTCTTTTGCTTCGCATCGCACTTTACCCGAGGATCACAAGCGTCGACTCTAGCAATGTCGCGCTCATCCAGAAGCATCAACGTGGGCCAGGTGGTCGAGTACATTCCTGGTATGTGTGTTCTATCTTGATCATTGCGAGCATTTGAGATGTTAAGCGACGCCTGCGATTTGTGATCCATGGCCAACTTTGTAGCAGGCGCATCATAATCGAGGCATTTCTCGAGGCATTTCTCGAGGCATTTCTCGAGGCATTTCTCGAGGCATTTCTCGATCGTCGCCATTGGTTTGCCATCAAAGATTAGAGGCTTGAGATGGCAGTTCTATTTGGTCTTCTTTTCCGATGCGTCGTTGCATGCAAGTAAAGTGGGAGCGCCCAACTAGATTTCAAGGCGTTCCCAATAACTTCTTCACCTGGCGATTTACAATCCTCAACCATCCTACTCGCGTCGTTTGTTCATCTGCTAACCTCATCAGATCGCCTGTACCTCGCCGCCTACGACAAGAAGCCCGACGCGCACACCTACTTCCCGTACAGCGACTCGTCTGTCCCTGCCCTTCGCTCTCCAACTCGGAGACGGGCTGGCGAGAGCCATAGAAAGACTCCTTGCTACTTCACTGTTGACGACTCTCTGCTTTACAATGCCTTCCACCACGACTTTGGCCCGCTCCACATTGGTCACCTCTACCGCTTTGCTCTCTACTTTCACGACATTCTGGCTGCCAAGGAGAACAAGGATCGTCCCATTGTCTTTTGGAGTAAATCCGATCCTAAGAGTGAGTGATGGATATTCCTGCAAATAAAATATCTGGTTATTGCTAGGAGTGTATCTATTAACGAATAAAAATAGGCCGCGCCAATGCCGCCTGCATGCTCGCTTGCTACATGGTTCTTATTCAGAACTGGCCTCCCCACCTGGCCCTTGCGCCCATTGCTCAGGTTGACCCCCCGCTGATGCCCTTTCGCGATGCCGGTTACTCCCAGGCCGACTACGGTCTGACCGTGCAAGATGTTGTCTACGGTGTTTGGAAGGCCAAGGAAGAAAAGTGCTGCGACCTCGAGAACTTTGATCTTGACCAGTACGAGAAGTTTGAGCGCGTTGAGCATGGTGACTTCAACTGGGTGACTCCCGATTTCTTGGCCTTTGCCTCTCCCCAGCAGTCGCCTGCCGTTCGCTTCCCCGAGGGTTCCGAGCTCTTCAACGCTCTTCCCCAAGATGCAGATGCTGTCAATGCTCATCCCGCTCTCAATCAGTCCTTCAAGAATGTTTTGGAACACTTCTCCAACAACAACATTGGTTTGGTTGTCCGCCTCAACTCCCCTTTGTACTCCCCCTCGTACTTTGAGGCCCTCGGTATCCAACACCTGGACATGATCTTTGATGATGGCACTTGCCCCCCTCTTAAGACGGTCCGCAAGTTTATTCGCCTTGCTCACGAAATGATCACTGTTAAGAAGAAGGGGATCGCTGTTCACTGCAAGGCCGGTCTTGGTCGCACTGGTTGCCTCATTGGCGCCTATCTCATCTACCGCCACGGTTTCACTGCCAGTGAAGTCATCTCCTTCATGCGCTTCATGCGCCCGGGCATGGTTGTTGGTCCTCAGCAACACTGGCTGCATCTCAACCAAGGCACTTTCCGCGAGTGGTGGATTGAGGAGCGTCTGGAGGCTAAGCTTCGTCGTGAGATGGCCATGTCTAACCCTACACCCAGTACTCCTATGCGCTCTATGCAAAAGACAATGCGCAACCACACTGCGCAGACATCCCCTAACAACCGGAGCCCGTCTAACCGCACGCCTCTCAGTGAAGTCGATGATGGCAACAACATTGGTGTCCAGGAGGATTACTTGCCCGCCCCGACACCCGGTCAACCTCGTAAGACTGCCCGTATGGGTGACCGTCACCACCCCTACCAGAGGAATAGTAACCCTCCCGCGGTGGAGGAGGAGATAGACATGCATGCCGCCGCAGAAGTTGTTGCCTCTCTTAAGCAGTCCCGGGGCGCCGAGGATCTGCCCGATGATGAGGCCCACCTGAGAACCAAGTCTCAGCGCAAGTCCTCGAACCAACCCTCACCGCACAGAGCCCCTGTTGAGCGGTCGAGATCACGGTCTATTAGCCACAATGCGGCTCCGACCGCAACGTCTAACGGTACGACCACCTCCGCAACGACTGCCGCCTACCACACTCAGTACACAACGATTGACAATGATGCGTCACAAGATATTGAGAACATCAACTCAAGGCCACTTGCCAAGGTCCGCGCTGCTAAGCGCACCACAGGCTCCGACTCAGCACTGCGGTCCAAAGAGGGCTCTGGTGTTCGTAAAACAAGTGGGAGAGTTGGGAGTATCGGGAGCGGCGCTACTTCAGTAGCAGCAGCTGCAACAGCCCGGAAGGTTTCGGCGACAGGCGCTTAGAAAACCCTGCCATCGTCACGGAGTCCACTTGCCCCCAAGAGTACTTCCTTCCAGTAAGCGTGAAACCCATCAGATTTATTCGCATCAATTCAAGGGGATTTCGGACGTCCCTTGTATATATATATATACCTTGATGTCATGACTGGAGATCTCATGCTATCTATCACAAACACTTCCGCGGTCTCTGCTCGACCCCATCTATCAACAACCCGAACCCACTGCGCACTTCTTTCATGTAACCTTGTTCTCAACTTCTCACGCTCGTTTCCCTGGCTGGTATTAATATGCCTAGAATTTCTATCTCAACCTTCACGAACTGAATGACTTTTGTTTATATCACGCGTTGTTCTTTCACGACAAGCATCATTCATTACATTTACACCCCCCCATGTAAAGGAGATNCCCCCTGAAAAGAAGAAGCACCATGTCGTTGCTCCCATTTATTCTCATTCTTTACTTTACTCCATTTTTTCTGGCTGAAAGGCCATTATTTTCCCCATTTTTAGCTGCCTCACGTTTCTCTCTCTATCTCTGCATTTTTCTACTTGATATCTTTTTGAGCTTTGTATTTTCTCGGTTGTTGAGAGGAACAGGTGCAGAAAAGAAGTGCAAAACCTTTTTATATATTTGTTGTTAGATGGACGGTGAAAAGGAAGAGGAAGAGGAAGAGGAAGAGGGGGGGCGCTTCACACTATCCCGAGCAGAGACTGCCAATCCGCAGCTATCTAGTTCCTGGTTACAATGACGACAAATCTTTTGGGATATGTTTGACGGCGTAACTTGAGTCTAGTGGTTGTATGGCATGGTAAGGAGAGAGACTTTTGGGCTGGGGGACATTTCTTCAGCTTCTTGTCTCTTATGGGATATAATCATTTTGTGGCTTTTTTTCTTCTTTTTTTTTTTTCTGTAATTTTTCTTTTTTTGCGCACGCTTCTTGTTTCTCTTGCAATTTTTGGCTGGTTCTGTACACGGGCTCTTTCTTTTCTTTCTTTTTTTCTTTCTTTTTTTATATTTGATGTTTTCTATGCAATTATTGTTATCTCTTCAATGACGTTTGAAATCCTCGTTGCACAAAGTTACTGTTCCTTCCTGATATGGTGTTTCGACTCTGACCTATGATGTTATATCGTTTCGTCCTTTATAAATTCGTCTTTTCTGGAGTTTTTTTTTCTTTTTCTTTTTATATTTATCTTTTTTCTGTGGCTATGAAATCAAATACATTCCAACGTTTCAACTCGATCTAATAATTTCATTGACTTCTTTGACTAACTGTGATAATATTGATTTGGTTTGCACGGAACGGACTCACGACCAACTGGTGCTACTAGTCTTTATTATATTTCAACTGAATTGTGCTTTGATACGCTATCTACTCTACGTCATTCATTACCAAGTAACCCCCCACAAAGTACATGAGAGAGAGAGAGAAAAGAAATCTTTCAAAGTAAAAGAAACCAAAGGAAACCACCGAGAAAAGAAAAGTCGTCATAATAAACGTAACAACAAATCACGGCGTTATATATATATATATATTTAGCTACCTCGGTGAGATGATGAAAAGATGCAATGAAACACACAAAAGGTAAGACAAAAAGTGTCATAGACAAACACATATGCACTCTCGACTATCAAAGGCACTCAAGTCTTGACATCGGGCTCATCACGGCCGACAAACTCCTTGAACTTGAGCAGATCAGTGGCAAACTTAATTTCAGGAGCCAAAAACTCCTGCGCATTCTTGGTGTACGACGCAGGATCCGCGCTGTGCTGTTCAATGTACAGACGGATAGTAGCACCCGAAGAACCAGTGCCCGACAGACGGACAACGATACGGCTGCCCGACGAGAAACGGGCATACAGACCCTGACCAGCGGATACGGAGCCGTCGAGATCGGTGTAGGAAAAGTTGCTAGCCTCGGTGACGGTGCGGCCCTCAATGGTGGAGCCGACAAAGGAAGGATCGGCGACGAGAGACTTGAGGACGCCGACGACCTTGTTAGCGCCCTCAGAGTCGACGTTTTCATAGTCGTAGCGGGTAAAGAAAGTACGACCGTACTCGGTCCAAAAGTCTTGCTGGATCTGCTTGATGCTGGGAGTGACGGAGGGGTTTTTGACGCCAAGGTTGGCAATGATGTTGAGCCAGGCGACAATGGCCCATAGACCGTCCTTTTCACGGATATGGTTGGAGCCAGTACCAAAGGACTCTTCACCGCAGATTGACAGCTTGTCGGCGTCAAAGAGGGCGCAGAAGAACTTCCAGCCAGTGGGAACTTCATAGCAGTTGAGGCCCTGTTTCTTGGCGACTAGGTCGACGGCACCCGAGGTGGGCATGGAACGAGCAAGGCCAAAGACGCCGTTCTTGCGAAAGTAGGGAATCAGCTGTGCGTGGTGGGCAATGATGGCTAGTGAGTCACCGGGGGAGACAAAAGCGCCGGCACCGTAAATCATGTTGCGGTCACCATCACCGTCGGAAGCGGCACCAAAGGGAATCTTATTCTTCTCAACAGCCTCAACCAGCTCGTGGGCATAGGTAAGGTTGGGGTCGGGGTGACCACCGTTGAAGTCGGGAGCGGGAACGCAGTTCTGGGTGGCGCCAGTGAGGCCAAGCTCCTTTTCAAAGATGGCCTTGCCGTAGGGACCAGTGACACCGTGCATGCCATCAAAAAGAACGCGGAACTCGGGGTGAGCGGCGAAGAAGCTGCGGATGGTGTCAAAGTCGAAGGTGTCCTTTAGCATCTCGACATAGTCGGCGGTGCTGTCGACGATCTCGACCTCCAAAGGACCGTAGGTCTTGGTGCCAATGGTGGAGATGTCAATATCGGGGATATCAGCCAACTTGTAGCTGGTGAGGGTCTTGGAGACGGCGAAGATCTTGTCGGTGACGGATTCGGGAGCAGGGCCACCGTTGGCCAGATTGTACTTGATGCCAAAGTCGTTCAGGGGGCCTATCGGGAGAAGAAAGAGTGGTTAGACTTTGGGGGTTTACATAGCAATGATGGGGTTGGATTTACCACCAGGGTTGTGAGAGGCGGTCAGCAGGATACCGCCGGTAGCCTTGCGCGTGCGGATGACATGGCTGGCAGCGGGAGTGGACAGAATACCGTTCTGACCGATCAGCAGTTTCTTGACACCGTAGGCAGTACCAATCTTGGCAATCAGTTGGATGACCTCGGGGTTCCAGTAGCGACCATCACCACCAATGACAAGGAAAGCGCCCTCCGCACCTTCGGGGATGGACAGAAGAATGGAAGTGACAAAGGCTTCGCTGTAGTGAGGCTTCTGGAAGACGACGACCTTTTTACGAAGACCCGAACTAAAGAACGAGGAAGATGCGTTAGCGTTAAGCTATCATTACTAGATTCGGGGAGAACAATGGACGCTGATATGGCCAGTAAGCTGTTTCAAAGCTTCCGGGCGCATTGCATGCGCCGACCAATTGGAGGTTGCGCCAGGTGGACAAGGCTAAGGAAGGAGGGGGTCATGGCATGGGATGGTGGTGCACAATAGTAAGCAAGCAAGCAAGGCAAGGCAAGGCAAGGCAGCAAGGCAACATACGTTCCAGGCTTCTGGTCTTGGAAAGGCATGAACTCAACAGATTTGATGCTCATTGTGAATGATGTATGTGTTTCTGTTTTTCAAAAGAAAGGTAAAAGAAAAGGCTATATGATAAAGAGGAAGAGAGCAAGCAAAAGAAGGAGAAGATGAAGGTTGGAGGAGAAGAGATATAATAAAAGGCAAGGCGCGGAAGAAGACACAGAAAAAGAAAAGAATTAAAAAAGAAAAAAAAGAAAAAAAAGAAAAAGGAAGGTTCAAATAGGCAACGGATAGACTGCCCCCAAAGAAGCAAGTACTATCTGTAGTCGACAGCAAAAGGTAGTTGCCAGTGCACTTACAAGAGGGGAAGGGGGAAGGAGCGCCGTGGCGGGTTAGAGGGGAAGGTACCACACATAAACACATGCCAATGTGAACTTACAGCCAGACTAGGTAGTTACTAGTTGATTGAATACGGTGGGGGGAAATCACACCTTTTTTGGGGGGTGTATTTGGGAAGGAAGTTAGGTGACTACTTTCCGGATTCTAAAGGAGAAGACAAGGAAGGAGCTTGGGTTTGAAGACGCCATGATAAACCACAAAGATAATCACGAAATGGTCACATATGTCAGTACTTGCTTCATAACACAGCACACATGGGTTGAGTAAGTTTGCTTGCATGAATGTGCCGGAAGCTCTATCTGGTGATGGACAGGCGGGGAACGGGCCAGGGCGGGAAAGAATGAGGCCTCGATCATGAGCTCTCAGCCAAGAAAAACCCCCCCCAAAAAAAAAGGCATAGCCATAGTCATTGGCTTGTCTTTTTATTGAGGGCTCTGTTGATTCAAGGATTTTATGTTTATTATTATTCGTGAATTCTCAGAAGACAAAGACACTCGTCATGATCATAATAAATCATCTCTAGCTAAAACCTGCTTTTAACCAATAGCATTTGGGTTGCTTTAGCTTATGCCAGGGGCATGTCTAGTTTATAGCTAAGCTTTGGCAGGCATTCCTTCTTGGATGAGAAGCCCTCATGGCATGCAAGCTCCAAGAGAGACCTACCGAAGCCCACGACGTAGGGCATGCTTGAACCTGGCTGCTTTATCAGCACTTGAGGCCTGTCCAATGACTGAACATGATAAGGCCCATAGTTTTGATACAAACCTTCTTCATGTAGATATGTGCATATAAATTACATAGTGACAATTCCCAATAGAGGCATCAAAGACAGCGTGATACATCACTGATGGTACTCCAACCTCTGGGATTTGTAGCCTACTAGTTCAATGTCTGACAACATCTCACTTCCCATTTTGGCCACCTGCATATATATGCCCGCTCAATTGACGCCCAATTGACAATTCCAGAGAGCCCTAGCACAAATGAAAAAGAAAAAGGAAAACGACCAGACGCGGATCGTGGATGAAATCTAGCACGTGAGGTTTGGAGATTACGCATATTTGGTACCAAGCACTCACGGGACGGATGCAACCACCCGCAATCAAGTCCATTGGAATGATGCAGTTTCTCCTGAGTCGAGAGGCCCACACTAGTTTGCAAGAGTCAGGAGTATGTTGCAGTTGGCCGCCGGGGGGGTGTTAGGTTGAGTCTGTGGTGCGGGGTTGATGAAGTTCCCTTGGGTAGGGAAGAGAAGAGGAGGGGGGGGGGGG